>PVIC010017439.1:0-32735 GCA_004025085.1 Thryonomys swinderianus | reverse complement strand
AGAGAGAGAGAGAGAGAGAGAGAGAGAGAGAGAACTATGTTTTTTCCTTCTCCTTTTGGAAGACTATGGATAATCCTACTGACATCTTAGTAGAAAATTTACAATTTTTTTTTTTTGTTTTGAGACAGGGTCTCACCTTGTAGTTCAGGCTGGCCCTGAGCTCACTTTGTAGCCCAGGCAAGCCTGGAACTCAGCAATCTCTGCCTCCTGAGTGCTGGGATTACAGGCATTTGTGGTATGTGGTACTGATTGCTGGTGGGCATGAGTCACCATGTCCAGCACTGTATGTGGTCACCGGGATTGAACTCAGGACCTTGCGCTTGCGAGGCAGGCGCCGGAACCACTGAGCTAAATCTCTGGCCCGAAAATTTACACTTTTAACTGTTAGTCCTTTAGGTAGCCTTAACTTTCAAAAATGTATTTGTACTAAATCATTCTAAGATAGTGTCTTTTACATTATTTGAGAAAGGCCATTCACTTGAGCATTTAATACTTGCAGAGTCACAGATTTAAACATTAATTACAAATCAAATTTTACAGCTATTTACATACTCTAAGATTTAAGTGTCATTTGTAATCAACCTGAAATTCAAATCTCACTATAATACTGCCCCACTTCAATGCATTATAAAAGAATGTATTTTAACACATTCTACCATAGTTGCATCAATAATACAATGTTATTGCACCATATTTTGGGTTAAAAATAAAGCATTAATTTATGAATTGGTAACACTTAAAACTCTATCACTATTTTGTGTCACTAACTTCTAAAATTTATGTTTTAATACTCTGTATTAATAAGGAGACATAACCCAGGCCTTTCCATCTCACAGAGATCATAGAGATAAATGAGTGTTGTAATTCCTTGATATAAAAATTCAACTGATTGCTCTTATTACTGCTCACATTACTATCACTTAAGAATAAAACTTTTTACTAGCTAATTCCTCTTGAGATTGTTTCTTCTAGTTGGTAAAAATCTTAATAAACAGTAGTGGTAATATGAATCACTATGCAAGTTTCAACTCTTTCTCAAAGAAAAAATTTGATGGTAAAAAGGAAAAAGTAGAAACAAAGCTGATGTATACAGGGGAGTAGAGAGGTTGAAGGGAGGGCAGGGGAATGGGAAAACATATCATCAAGATATATCACATACAGGTACAGATTCTTAATGATGAGTGTGGTCATAATGTCTACGAAAAATGTACCAATAAACTAATAAAGAAAAAAGTCTTTTCTCTCAAGGAGCTTACAATTTCCACAAGCATCACCACATTTAGCATGAAGTACAAAATTAAGTAATGCATTCTAGGAGCCGGAGGATTAGCTCAGTGTTTCCGGCACCTGCCTCGCAAGCGCAAGGTCCTGAGTTCGATCCTAGTAACCACATACAATGCTGGATGTGGTGACGCACACCCACCAGCAATCAATACCACATACCACAGTGCCAGCCAGGTGTGGTGGCTCAGGCCTGTCATCCCAGCACTCGGGAGGCAGGGGCAGGAGGATTGCTGCGTTCCAGGCTTGCCTGGACTACATAGTGAGCTCAGAGCCAGCCTGAACTACAAAGTGAGACCCTGTCTAAATAAATAAATAAATAAATAAATAAATAAATAAATAAATAAATAAATAAATAAATAATGTATTCTAAGACTAAGAAAAACTATGTAAGCCCAGTAAGAAAGAGACAGAAGTCTGGTTTGGGGATTGAGAGGACTTTGCCTGCCCATATTTGTACACTACAGAACCATTTTGAAGTTCTGGGTAGCAAGTTCTTCTTGATCCCTTTACTCATGTTCTGATTTTAATACCATCTGTTCTCTGTAAGAAAGTATGTCTCTGGGAAACATCATATATGAAACAGCAGTGCTGGGCTCAAGGGGTCACAGTCAAGGTTGACTCCCGTCCTTCCACTGCCAAGGTCCCACCACCCTCTGACATCTTTAGCTGACTTTGCCACAGGTACTACCTGTGAATTCTTGTACCCTAGACAGCCCACCCTAAGGTACACGGTATCTTATCTTCTATTTTTTTTTCAGCTGAAACAGGGCTGAAATACTGCAAATGGAACTTTGTTAAAGTGGAGTAAGTGTCAGCCTCCTAGATCACCTTGGCTGAAGGATCCTACAGAGTGCAGAAAACCAGATTCATTGCATCAGCCTTGTCATTTGATTGTGTCTTGGGCATATTTTTGAATGAATTCTACATGTGGTTTTATTTGAAGATAAATTTCAGTTTTCTCATCCTTTGTTTTGCCTTATGACATTCACCTTAGAGTACCTTATAATGAGTGTGAAATGAGTATACCAGTACAGTCACCCAACTTCCACCTTCAGGTACCCAAGAGATGGGTCATGATCATACATGATAATATTATGAACTGGAACAAGAGGAGTTAAATTTCAGGTTGGGCCCCCAGTAGAAATGCTTCTTTCCAACAGGCTTTCAAACTGCATTTCACATAGCATGCAGAGAACAGGGCCAGAAAGGAGACAGTGAAAATACACTCAAAATGAAGCCTGAGCTAGAGTGTCTCTGGGTCAGTCCCCAGGTTAATGACCAAAAACTAAGAATTCTATGTAGATCCCAAAGTGAGACCCAGACAGCTACACAAACCACAAACATATGGAGCTGTAAGTAAAGCCAGTGTAAGATATATAGAGGAGCTTCCATACCACACTGACAAAGGTAGCATTCCCTCAGGTCTGTAAGCCAAGCTTCCATGCCAGGTCCTTAGTGAGAGAAAATTTAAAATATCAGAATCCAATGCTCTACAGTTCTTTATGTATACACTGGTATATTGCATATATTAATATATATGTTTTCACATAATATATCAGGTATTAATGTGTAAGCATATGAATAACATATTATATATTTATATAAATATATTTCATATTTTTAATGAAGCATGGTGAGTCTTCCCAGTACTTCCAAAAAGAATTGAGTTGGAGAAACTTTTTTTGCTTCTACTATATGAAAGTGTCTGGGCTGGATGAATCCCATTTGATCAGTAAAATCATAGACTTTGTGTCCAGAAAAGTTCTACTAATAAGAGTTTTACCCAAAATAACAGTGGTGTGAGAATTTTGTTTATTCCTTCTCATATCACCATCAACAATCCAGATCCCTAGGGATTTAACCATAACTAACTACAGGGTGAAGATATAAATTTCACTTCTCTTTCTAGGTGGCCACAATCTAGATAAAAATCAAAGCTCTTTCATGGAAAAGAAGGAAAAACAACTGTTTAGAACCAAATAGTAGCAGGTCCTAACCAAATAAGATTCCTAAGTGGTGTCCTTTATAAACATGGAAAATCTTCAACACAGATATAAACAGGCACAGAGGAATGAATATGTAGACATACTTACTACTCATTAAACACAAGGTCTAATGAATATCGTATGTTGTAGCAAGGTACCTACAAGCCAAGGTGTAACAAAGATTATGAACAATCCACCCACGTTTAGAAAAGGGTCAAGATTCTCTCCAACAGGTTTCTGTGAGAGCATGGCCTTGTAGATAAGCTGATGGAGACTTCTAGCCTGCATTACTGAGAAAATGTATTTCAGCTGTTTTAAGTCAGTCTATGGTACTTATTACCACCATTCTAGAAAGCTAGCCCAAAAGGTTATTTTATCTCATTCTCATGATTATGCATAATAAACAGGTACTGTTGTTCTCTTTGTTAGATAAAAATACACTTAAGACGCAACCATGTAATCAACTTGCCAACATCCCTTGAGCTTTTATTCAAACCCAGGTCTTTTCTGCATGTAGATCGTGTGCTCCAAATTTTCTGACTGAAGAATTAACCAAAGGGTCGATGTTTAGATTTCCCAGAGTTTCTAAGTTTAGATGCCATAAGATAAAGCTCTGAAACGCTATGCAGATACCCGGTGTCTTTAACCTTGAAGTCTCTTTGTAGCATGTTTTTGTGACCTGTCATCCAACTGGGACACTTTTAAGATGAAAATTATACTACTCGTAATTATACTTCAGACTAGCTTAGAAGCCTAAACAAACTTTGTTTTGAGCACAGTAAGGTACATAGTCAAACTTTTAACTCACTCTTTAATGTCCCACCCCATACTATTAATCAGAAATGTCACTGTAGTGGCTCTACAAATGCAGTAAGATCATAATATCAAAATAATTATGCAATAATAATAATATGGTGTCACAAGAATAAAATTATTTTTAATGAGTAGTGAATTGATTATATAAGATACAAGAATAATTATATAAAATGATTCATGCATGAAAACAAAGAATGCATTCTGGTTATTTAGCCCAAAGTATCTGAGCAGTCTTTCTAGACTTTCCAAAGCCTGAGGAACCTCTATGTCTGGAAAATTATAGAGTAAAAGAAAGGCCTATCTTAGTTTAGACTGAATAGTAATGGTCTGTTTTTCACTGGAACTAAGCCAACATCCTAATACTGTGGAGATGGGCAAGCAATCACTCATTACAAAAAAAAAAAAAGACTTTCCTTATTAAAACTCTTTTCTAAAATTTAGGAAAAATAAAGTTTCTGTCACAATGTGTTTTTGAAAGTTATTATATTTAATTTCCATCTAATTTGAAATTTAATGATGTCAGGAAGGAGTTAGATTACTTACTGGGAAGAGCTTTCTAAATTCAGTCTTCTGCCCAAATAGAGCCTTCTTGGATTATTTCAATAAAAGGCCGGTAATCTTAGAAGTCAGCTGGACTGGACTATAACCATATAATGAAGAAAAAGAATATTCTTTCAGGGGCATAGTGTATTATCTATATAATTGTACGATCCTATAAAAAGCTCAAATTAAGGCTTTCTTTATTCCTGAAAATGCCTTCCATGACCTCTATCTGAGGCTAAGAAGAAGTCATTAAAACTATTGTTTTAAATGTGAATATGTATTTATCTAACAAACAAAACACTGTATAATCTTACTGAACTGTAGGGTTCTAACACGTTGTGTTTATCTCTGTATAGGAGGATGGTTAGTGATTGTACGTGTCCATTTCTTTAAGTTTTCTCATTGAGAATATGCTACTTCAAAGTTATGCAAAATAGCAGTATTATCAACAATATTCAAGTCTTTCAAAGAAAGATCACGAAATATATATAAATGTCTTTAAAATATATATAGATTTTTAAACATATAGAGAGAGAATTACCTTAGTTATCTGTGTAGCCAATAACCTCATAGTTAGTAGCCTAGAAAATCAGAACACACTTATTCCACATCCTGTGTGGATCAAGAATTTAGATGCAGTGAGGTTGGGTAGCCTGGCTCAGTCTCTTTGTGGCTAGGGGGCTGTCAGGAGCCGCACCATCTGAAAGGTCCACGGGGGCTGAACAACACCCTTGTCTACATATCTCGTTCATGAGGTACTTGCAAGAAGCTTCCGTTTCTCACCCTATGGGTCTGTCCATAGGCAAAGGGAATTTCCTTCCCAGCAGCTGGTCCCACCCAAAGTGGTTGATCTGGAAAGACAGAAGCCACAGTGAGTTTGATGACAATATGAGAAGTGACACACCTCACTTCAGTCACATGCTACTCCTTAGAAAAAAGTCAGTAAGTCCAGCCCGCACTCCAGAGAACTACTTTTCTGCTTCTGGAAGAGATGATTAGTGAATGGGTAGACATATCACAAGCTGATACATGAATACTATTTAAATTCTAGCTTTCATTGAGAGTAGAAATATAATTAGCAAGAAACCTATTAAATTTTTCCTACTTTTTAAATTTTTTTTTTGAGACAGTCTGGTTTTGTAGTTCAGGATGGCCCTGAGCTCAATATGTAGCTCAGGCAAGCCTTGAACTCAGCAATCTTGCCTCTGCCTCATGAGTGCTGGGATTACAGGCATGAGCCACCACGCCTGGCACTGTGGTATGTGGTACTGATTGCTGGTGGGAGTGAGTGACCATACCTGGTATTGTTGTATGGAGTTACAGGGATCAAACTGGGGACCTTGTGCTTGCTAGACAGGCACTGGAACCAGTGAGCTAAATCTCTGGCCATAAAATTTTCTCTTTTTTGTACTAAAGTCATACGTTTTGTATATAACACATCTGAGCTTCTTTAAAAATTATGATGTTTATCATATAATATTTATTAGTAACCTTAATCTTGATATTAATGTATTAAAAGAACAATAAAATTATAACATTTACTAAATATATAAATGCAAAGAACTTATTAGTAAATTGAGCTCAATTCTACGGAAAAGTTGACAGTTTCCTCACCAAGTTTAAAGCATTCCAGGTGTGAAGTTAGGGTTTAATTTTGAATAACATAAATATAATTTTTAACTTTAACATAAGAAACAAGCATATTATTACCTCACTAGATGCAGAAAGAACATCTGACATTTGAAAATGTTGAATTCATGGTTAACGAACTGTACAGAATAGAAATAAAAAACAACTCTCTTAAACTGAGAAATGATAGCAAATATTTTCATTATGTGGAAATTTTGGGAGCACTCTGATTTCATTTAGAAATAGAAAAACAAAATCTTTATGAAGTGTGCTTGAGCCAACTTGATCAGCTCTGGAGACACCGCAGAGATTAAGAAAGCTCCCTTCAATGTGAGCGTGAGCGGGTTATGCGGGCATCACCTTGGGTGATACGTCTGGCCCCGGGCTCAGCCCCTCTGGCACTGATCCCCTATTCTGCTCCCACCACCATGAGGTGATCGGTTGGCTCTTCAGGGACGAGCCCCTCCACCTCCATGCTCTTGCCTCGGAGCCAGCTGGCCATGAACTACTGAATCCTGTCAAACTGTGAATGGAGGGAAATTTCTCCTTCAGTTTGTTGACCGCCGTGTAGCTTAGTCGGTGCCCCAGATACTTAATGGCTGTTACAAATTGACAAGGAAAAGACTGATAGAACCAAAGTCAAATGTGCAAAGTATGTAGAATTCACGAGGGGAACAATTCAAATACTTAGTTGGTACAGGGAATGATCCTCTACCTCAAAATACATCCAAATAATGCTAATTTCTTTGATTGTCTTAAACATTCTAAAACTGGCAGGAACAACAGTTACCTAACAATGTTACTCTTAGAAAAACACACACTGAGCAAAAGGTCACAACGTTTAAAATTTTCACCTATTTAAAATGTCACCAACATTTAAATTCACCTGTCAGGAGTTCAGACTCACTCAGATGTTGGCAGTGAATCTCCCGAGGAGCAGGGAGCAGGAAGGGTTAAGATGTGTGAGGTCGCACGCCGGCGCCCCCCACCCCGCAAACATCTACTTATAAAACTCTCTCCTTTTTTAATTTTAAAAAGATTTTCCCGGGCCGGAAGGTTAGCTCAGTGGTTCCGGCGCCTGCCTCGCAAGCTCAAGGACCTGAGTTCCATCCCTGGTAACCACATAGAATGCTGGGCATGGAGACACGCCCACCAACAATCAACGCCGCATACCACAATGCCGGGCGTGGTGGCTCACGCCATCATCCCAGCACTCCGGAGGCAGAGACAGGAGGATTGCTGAGTTCGCGGTGGCTTGTCTGGGCACCATAGTGAGCTCAGGGCCAGCCTGAACTACAACATGAGACCCTGTCTCAAAAAGCAAAAAAAAAAAAAAAAAAAAAAAAAAAGATTTTCCCCTGCTCAGACACTCTAAATGCGGTTCCCTTCTCACGCCTCTGTGCCCCTCTTTCCCCTGTCAAGGTTCCTCATTTGAGTCCAGTGACATCTTTTCGTCCCTTTAAGTCCGCTTTCCTGTAAAGTTACCTGGAAGCTTTGGACCAAAAAGCACGCACAGGAATCAAGTTTTCTAAAATCCTACGAAAGGGGTGTGTGTGTGTGTGTGTGTGTGTGTGTGTGTGTGTGTGTGTTTCTCTGCCCCCGAATCCTCACAGAAAGTCCTATTTCAAAGAAAGCTCTGGGCGCCGCCCTGTCCTCCGCCTGGGCAGAAGCGTAAGCTGAAGGAAGGGCCGGCGGCGGCCACCTCAGGGGGTGGCTGGAGCGCGGGGAGCGGGGCCGGTCCGCACCCCGGAAACGCAGGGCGGCGTCCTGGCACCGGGGAAGGCAGCCGGGACCCGGGCTGGAGCCTGCAGGGCCGCGCTCACCTGGGGCCCTTCCCCGGCTCGGACCTCGGCGCGGCCATGGGCTGGTACCAGGGACAGCAGCGCGGGGCGCCGGCGCTGGTAAGGACGGCGGGCGCCGGCGTTTCTCGCGCCCCGCAGCCTTCACCGGGGCTGAGCTGAGCGCCGCAGGAAGTCCGGGAGAGGAAAAATACCTTCAGCTGACAGTTTTCTCCCTGGACGACACTTGTTAAAACATAATGGCTTTACTTGCACGAAGTTGGCGGTGCTGACCTAACAGCTGGGTGCTTCGCGCTGGGCAGCTGTGCTCACCAAAGCTCTGCGCCAGGAGCCGCTGCTGCTGTTCGTAGTTAGTTCACCGCTGCGTTATCATCGGTACCGACTTGACGCGTTATTACTGATACCTTAGACTCTGGCACTGCTTACTTGTCCGACATGTGCCAAGGTTTTGAGTTGTCTGTAAGGTTCTGTAATTGTCATTTTGTCCATTAAAATAGGAGGACCTAGGTGACCGGGAAAGGCTCGTTTCTGCCCAGGAGAATAAAGGGAAGTCTTGTCAGTCGGCTGCTGTTTTTAATGTGGTCAACTCGATTATAGGATCTGGGATAATAGGTAAGAAGAGGTCTGTGTGTTCTGGTGTCGGTGTCGGTGTCGGTGCTGGTGTTGGCGTTTTGTTTCTAAGACAAAGTCCCAATTTAAGGCTCTCAATAAATATGTTCTTATGGCTCACTGAATATTTTTAAAGGAAAAAATCTCAATGGGAAAATTTATATTTTTCTTTCTTAAAAATTTGTCTTTTTTTTTTTTTCCTAAAAAAAGACTCTTTTACCCTGAAGACAGGATTGGGACTCATTCTCCCACAGTTGAGAGCACTTTCACATACATAGTGGAGTTATACAAAGAAGAAACTGAAAAAAAAATTTTCTATGTTCTATCTGATCCATTGATAATACTATCAAACTCACTCCTCTCCTCCTTCTGAAAAGTCAATTATTACTTGAAAATTTTCACTATAACTTTCTCAAAAACCTCCAGATATTTGTATATATTACAGGTACAAAAGTTTAATATGACAGGAGCAATTTTGTGAATCAATAAATCCATACAGTACATCCTTACCTATCTATATAATGTTAAATTATGAATTATGATGTATTAATTTGTTATCTAGTAGCATAAATTTATTGACTGAAAACACATGTAATTTTTTTGACAGAGGAGCAAAAAATGATTAAAAGAAAGGAATGGCTCATAGTTTATCAATATGTTAGAAGCAAGGGAAAAATTTGGAAACAAATTTAAAGTACCATACATCATAGTAATAAAAGCAATCTTCTTCAGTGTAAATCATTCTTTTATACTTTGAAACCATTCCATTTCAGGAAAGGGAAGAGAAAACAAAATCTGTCAAACTGTATTATTACTCAGTGAGAATATAACTTTTTTTGGCATTTCAATCTATTGAAAAATTTATGCTAATGAGTTTAAGTTGTTTTTCTTCCTTTCTCAGAGATGGTGTCCTTAGATCTACATTTATACATATACAAACCTAAAAATGATTCACAAGTTGGAGTTACCTGAGGGGAGGCAGGAGCAAACAGGGACGGGCGCCTTTCAAGCTTTTCCTCCGTGTGCCGTGAGGGCACGGATGGCTCTGCCTGGCAGAAATCGAGAGTTAATTCCTGATATGAATACTTCAAGTTAATTCATATCACTAACATTAAAAAGTATTCGTGTATTCAGCAGTTTTTTAAGTAAATATTTTTCAGAAAATACAACATCTGAGTAAAAAAAATGTTTAAAGTTTTTACTTTGAATATTTTATTTCCTTCATTGTTCTAAAAATTATAAGGAATAATTTTATATACTTCCTCAGCTTTATAAAACATGCTTTTGCATTCATATTGTTCCCCCTTTTCCTATATGACTGTCTCATTTTGACTCCAGAGTTAGTTGTGTTGTTTCATTTTATTTAGTTTAGTTTAGTCTAGTCTAGTCTAGTCTAGTCTAGTTTAGTTTAGTTTAGTTTAGTTTTGGCAGTAGTGGGAATTAAACCCAGGACCTTCACACTGAGCTACTGTAGGAAACGGGAAGGGAACATACCTAGGACCTTTGCATTCGGTTCTAGTCTCTTGTGGGTCGATGGCACAGGGCGCAATAATAACTCGGCAGAAGTGAGGCTTAAAGAGGGTGAGCTTGGGCCTGATCCGTGCTACTCTAGGTAGCGAAAACCCAGGCCCTAGCCTGCCACACCTTTTATTCAGTACCTCCAGAGTAACAAAATGTAGCAAACACTGAAAGGGCAGGGCAGACAGGCCAATGGTGTATTCCGCCTGAAGCATCACCGCTAGTGGGCTGACCAGAGTCTTTGTTACCAGAGGTAGAGGTGAGTTGAGTCCAAAATCAGGAGGCAGACGGGAAGAACTGGTCAATATCAACCTTCCAGTTATTTCTGCCAAACAGGATGGTTCTCCACAAGCTACTTCCCCAATTCTTTTTCTTTCTTTTGTTTCATCTTGGTAGGGTCTCACTAGGTTGCTAAGTTGCCCAAACCCAAACGGGGCTCACTTTGATCTTCCTGCCTCAGCCCCCCACAGGGTCAGATTTTAATAACATCCTGTGGTCCTTCTTCAGTTATCATTTCAGTTTTCCACCCTGGCACATAAGGAAGATCTGGGGTCATTTCTCTGTATGTTCTAGGACATTAGTCACCTGCACTGTGTCATAAAACCTTATTTTTGATTTGTGAACTGCCATCTATTTTTGATTTACTGCTTTCCAATTCTTGTAAAATTCCAAAACCCTGTAAACTTCCTCTTTGGACATACTTCAACAACTTTTTAGTCAGCATTTAATTAGTATACATTTAAACTTAGGATGATCCTTTGTACTGCTTACAGTTCTGTCATATAAATACATATATTTACTTAGCATGCAGGAATTGGGATAATACTTCTGTATTTCTCTGTGCCTTGTTAATGTGAGGCTTGGGGCATTTTATGTTTCTCCAGGGTTGCCTTACTCCATGAAGCAGGCTGGGTTTCCTTTGGGAATACTGCTTTTATTCTGGGTTTCATACATTACAGGTAAGTACTGTACATGTGCATATTCTCACATCTCAAATTGTACACTGACTTCATACACAAGATATCCTTACTTGACTACACAGTTAAAGTTCCAAGGCAATTAATTAACAAGCGCACCAAAGCATCCTAAAGAATTTAAGCATCATGTCTGAGGAGATTTATTTTTGGTACTAATCCTTTCCTTTAAACAGACTTTTGAAAGTAAAAGAGCATTCTCTACCCCCAAGCTGAAACCCTTTCCATGTGCCTTCTCATTTCCCGCAGAAAAGGCTGGTTGGGCAGGTCAGTGTGGAGGCTGGTTAGGACTCAGAGAGGACCTTCCCCGACAGCCAGAGGGCAGACGGCCGGGCCATGCAAGCAGGTGCATGCCCGCGCATGAGCCAGCTTCGTCCGCCGTGTTGGCCCAGGCGGAGGTGGGAGCCCGAGGACGACCATCTGGGTTCGCCACCCCTGTGCACCTTCCCTGAGCCTGGCTCTGTCTCTAGATGAAGTGGCGAGGCACGGCCAAGTCACTTCTCTTCTGTCCCCCTCTTTATGTAGCGGACTCATTGACTCCTACGTTTGTCAGTCACCGCCCACAGCCGTCTCTGCCCCTGTTACCATAACCCAAGCCAGCTCATCTGAGACACAGCAGCTTCCTTTGCCTGGGGATTGCTATGGAAGAGGCAGAGATTATAAATCGCTTCTTAGTGATTTCTGTGCAAATCGCTTCTGTCGTGTCTGTGTGACATCTGTGAGTAGCGGCCTAGATCCTCTGGTCGAGGTAGCACAAGATATTGCAGTGGCTCCCCCTGTGGAAGGCTGGCCTGGGCTTCATTCAGGGCAGCCCTTCTCTGTGAGCCTTGGACCGTCCACCTTCCTGTAGCCCTGCAGCACCACGGCCTTCAGCTGAGGACTGACGGGAACCGAAAGGCCAGCCGCATGGCCCCCCCTGAGGACCACACACGACACGCAGCTGGAGGAACCTCATTACCACAGCGCAGGGCACAGCGAGTCCCCACCAAAGGCACGGCCTTGGTGGGCTGTTCCCCCTGCCTGGTCCCTCCCCTCCCTTCACGCCCTTTGGAGGATTTGGATCACGCACGTCAATGCGTTAGTAATTTACACTGATTACTCGGTAGCATGGGACCCCTAGCTCTCTGCTCATTCAGAGTTGCTGGTGCTTAAAAATTGCACCGCACTTGGTAAAACCTTGTCAAGTTAAAATCTTATCCAAAGATTCACCCTGTCATTTTTAAATTTCCTGTCTGCAAGACAATTTTGGCTGACAAATAATTAATTTCCGCCCAGGCATAATACTATAGCTTAAGTGCACTGTAAACATTTACACACGCTGTAAAACAGTAGATAGAAAAGAATTAAACAATCCTGAGAGAATCATGAGAGAATGCAGGACTAAAGGAGAATGAACAGTTTGCCGAGCCCAAATCAGATGAAAAATAAGGCATAGTAAAAATGTCATTTTTAGCAACAAGTACTTTTTAAATTCTATTTTCAGGTTTGTGATATGCTGAAGATTTATAAGTACTTTTATAGAGTACTTTTTTAAAAATAATTTTATTTTAATTCATTCTAAGATTTTCATATTTGTTGATGAGAATAAAATAACTTTTATCACCCAAGAATGCATCAAAAGAAAAATTTCATTATTGAATGACATTAATTCATTCAAAAAGTATTTCTGAAGTGTACCTATCATCTATTTAAAGGGACATTAAAATTGATAGTAATTGATATTTGAAATAACAACTTTTTTGCTCTGATGGCATGGTGGGTTCATCTCAAACCCTCATACGTGCCATGCAAGTGCTGTACCAATGAATTCTAGCCCCAGCTCTTTTGTGTTGACTTTTTTGTTTGTTTGATTTTTTTTTTTTTTTGAGACAGGGTCTCGCTTTGTAGTTCAGGCTGGCTCTGAGCTCACTATGGAGCCCAGGCAAGCCTCGAACTCAGCAGTCCTCCTGTCTCTGCCTCCCGAGTGCTAGGATTATAGGCGTGAGCCACCAGTTTGTTTGATTTTTTTGAGGCAGGGTCTTGCTAACTTGCTGAGGCCGGCCTGCGTTTGCAATCCTCTTGTCTCAGCTTCCCAAGTACCCGAGATTACAGGCATTGGCCACCCGGTGCAGCTGAAATACCTGACATTTGTCAGATAATGTGTTCATGCTCTGTATTTTACAAGCAGAAGAAAGCATGTATGTTTATTATTGACTTTACTCTTAAATGTTTTTAACTTTACACGATACATTTTAAACTTGCATTCTTATTTCAAATACATAGCTCTTCACTGAACCTCGCAAGATGTATGAAATTTGTTGCCTCCTCTCAAGATACAAGCCCTCCCTGGTTCTCTTTCTTGCTGATAAGCAGCTCTTTGGTTTTCCTGTTTTTATCCTTCAATCTATTTTCTTATCAGTCCTCCATATTACTGCAAGAATTATCTTTCTAAAAAGACTATATTTCATCTTTTTTTGTTCTCCATTCAAAGCACTCAAGACTTTGTAACTGACAAACACAATGAAAGTTCATTGCGATCAAATGCCTTCATGACGTGGAGACCGCAATCTGCATTTTTTGTCTCATCTCTAGACACCCTCACCTGTCACCAGCATTCCAGTGCAGACATTCTTTGGTAGCTTTTCTGAACTGTTTGATTCCCCAGCGAGAGAACATGTTTATACACTGCCTTCCCCTTCCCACTGAGAGTCCTGTTAGCTGACGGTCCTCTTCTCCACCAGGTAAATTCTAGCTCATCCTCCAGATAACATTCAAATTTTCAGGAAAGCACTTTCCAGCCACCCCAAGTAAAATTAATAATCATATTATACTTGCCGATTATTTGAATCTCTTCACTAGGTCATTTGTTACATCTAGTTAGACTCTGGTAGACATCTAGCAATTCTGATATATTGAAATGAATTTATTCTTCAAATATATACAGAGTACAATGGGCTAGATGTTGCCAGTATAGAAACAAAGAACAACTGAGTGCCATTATGAAACTCACAATGCAGTACAGCTGACAAACCCTGCCCAGTGGTAATGCTTCATGACTACAATATAATAAAAATCTGTACTGTATGATAGCAAAATTGGCATTGAACTCCCCCCAAATAAGAATACTGTGGGAAGGAGATAGCTCCACTGTTTGGAATAAAACAGAATTAATTAGTAAGGAAAGGAAAGGAGGTGTACTCTGGTACATGAAGTGCACACAGGAAGTATGTAGATGGTTCTGCCTTGCTAAAGTGTAGAATTGGTGTACAGAGTGGAGAGAGGGGAAATTGGGGAGGTTTATAGAGCAAATGTGAAGGCTATTATGGGAAGGCAGACATTATCATTTCCTGAGGGCCGGATAGATATAGAGTATAATATAGCCCCAACCCTAAGTCTTTCTGACTCCATGAGGAAAGTGTTCATATTTTACTTCTACGGAAGAAAGTATTTTGATTTTAGTGGTTTAAAATTCCTTACACAAAATCTGCATTGGGGATATAGGGTTAATTGTGTAGATTATGAGGCCAGCCTATTGGGGCCAGAGTCCCAACACTGTCATTTCTAGTGATGTGGGGATCAGAAATTAATTAACCTTCTGGGACTACTTCTTCTCATTTACTAAACAAACATAACAATGACACCTTCTTAATATTGTTCTTAACATTAAATTAGTTAATATGGGTGATGCATAAGAGACAAGACCTGGAAAATGGAGTAGTGTTGTCAAAGTTTTTGCTAGTGGCTTGTGGCTCTTATCGTTACAATCTGACTCCAAAACAGTTGCTTTTTTTTTTTTAGAGTGTTATCTTAACTCTAAAATTAAGTTAGTTTTATTTTGTTACAAAATAAATGTTCTGAATCTCTTAAATCTATTATTTTCTAAAATTGTCTACAGCATTGTTCATTCTACAGATAGTCTATTTGACTACCTGTGAAATATTTGATTACCTACAATTTGTCGTTTGGACATTGGAGCTCTTTCCTGTCATCAGTGGTTGCGTTGTTGGGTTAGGAAATTAAAATAGAGCTTTGGCACTTTGACTCTGTGTACCTTACTCTGCCCAGGTTGTTGCCTGGATATGTGAAATATGTTACATCCTGACTGAAAAATTCATAGTTGGAAACATTACAGCTTGATGAGAAGTGATACTTTATGGGAAAAAGGTGAACCTTCTCCCAGTAGAACTTTACCATTAAATAAACTCTTCTTTTTTTAAAAAAAGATTTATTTTTGCTTCTGCTTGAAATTTTTTATTAGTACATGTTTACAATACACAATGAATGCCTTAATCATGGTACATACACACATATTCAACTTAGTCTTTTTTATTTCTCCTTCGTTTCACTTTCCTTCTTACATCCTGAGATCCCCCTCCCATCTACAAAAGGTCTACCAGCCTGTTTTCTGTCATCTTTTATTTTTCTCTTTGAATTATTTATATTTTGTTTTTCATATAAGAAAAAAAACAGTAATTTCTCTTTAAAAAGTCCTCTTTCTCAATGGTAATTAGGTCAAAACATGAAAACTCTTTGCATTGAATGCATTCTGACATTTGTCTAATCTTTGCTTCTTACCATAGACTTTTCTCTTGTCTTACTGATAAAAGGAGGGGCCCTCTCTGGAGCAGACACCTACCAGTCTTTGGTTAACAAAACCTTCGGCTTTATAGGCTACCTCCTCCTCTCAAGTCTCCAGTTTTTGTATCCTTTCATAGGTAAGACGACTGATGAGATAAGTGTCTTAGTGATTTGTATTAATATACAGCTATTGCTGAATAAAAAAATTTAAATAAGAATTATTCAATAAAATTAAATATTTCCCAAATTAAAAATTTACATCCATCATTAACTTTTTATTTTTTGGGGGGGTCTATTTTCTGAATAGTTTTCTAAAATAAAACAGAGGTCATTTTTGTCATGTTAATGTTTAGGTTTTCCTTCTGGAGAAAGAAAAACCTAAACAAAACAAAAAATAATGATCTGGGATTGAAAGTGAATGAGGGATTAAACAGATTACTAAGGTTTAATAAACTTTTTTAAAAAGAAAAGTCAAGAATTTGGGGATTTAGCTCAGGGATGCCATGCCCGCCTTGCAAGCTCAAGGTCCTGAGTTCAATCTCTAGTCAAAAAAAAAAAAAAAAATTTTTTTACTTTTTTCCAAAAGCCTCACACTAAGACAGCACATTAAAGTTTTACTATAATAATGAGTATGTCACTTCACACTTCTTAAATAAATAAAATGTTAATTTAAATCAGTGACCAAATTGACTTCACTTCTAAACTCGATTACAGAAATTACAGTACAGACAACTAGTCCCATATTTTTACACAGAGACCTAAGACAATAATTTCTACCTAAGTCTTACATTTGCTTTTACTGAGATATTTTGGTATTTTAAAACTTGCTACTTTTTTCCCACACTTTAAGTAGTACACGTGTTCCTGAAAAAAAAAATGTTTAGAAATTGAATCTTAACTCCATTTTGAATGACTATCAAAACTCACTATTTAAAGGTGTTCTGATATGTGCACCCTCACATGCAGTTTATGCCACCTCATCTTGTGTTAGACCATCAATGGGAAACCAGATAAAGAAGCAGCAGCATTTTTTTTCCTAAAGTGGAGTACTACTCAGCCATAAAGAATGATGATTTTGAGTCATTTATACTCAAATGGGTGTACCTTGAGGACATAACTATAAATGAAATAAATAGGACACAGATGTGTAAATACCACATATTTTCTCTAGCATGAGAAACCGAAGGTGTTAATGAATGCCAAAATGTATGATAGGTATTGTGAAATAGCAAGAAAATATTCAAAAGGAAAAGGAAAAATCAGGTAAGGAAAAGTAAAAATGGGAAAGAAAAAATATTTGATGGTTAAAAAAATGGAAACAAGGTTATGTATGCAGGAGGGTGAGGATTGTAAGGAGTTCAGGGGAATGAGAAAAATAAGAATCAAGATGTGTTATCCACAGATGCAAATTCTCAATGTTGAATATGAACATAACATATGTATAAAATGTACCAATAAAATCAATTTAAAATATAAAATAAAGGTGTTCTGGGGCAAAACAATATGTAAAGTAAAATCTTTTTCAAATACAAATCAGTACTACCATAAATCTGTTGTATAACTCTTTAAAGTTGTATATATTGGTAGTCATAATATATATTTAAAAGTAGTATGAGTACGGTAATAGTTGAAAAGTTATCACTGATTATATTCAAAATGCACAAAATGAAGTATGTGATGGCTTACTGATACTTGTCATAATTATATTTTTAGCTATGATAAGTTACAACATAATAGCTGGAGATACTTTGAGCAAAGTCTTTGAAAGGATCCCAGGAGGTAAGTAAAAATACAACATTGAGGGTTTAAATATTTTTATTTATATAATTATCTATTTAATGTTATTCATAGTAATTTATAAGTAAAATTATATGTGTTGGATTATTTTCAGTGTCCTGTAATTTATGTGCTCTGCATTGATCCTGAAATATTGACCTACTTTTATACATAGTTTAGTTTTGGGTTTTTTGTTTGCTTGTTTGTTTGTTTTGGTACCAGGGATTGAACTCAGGACCTTGCACTTGCCAGGGAGACACTGTGCTGTTGAGCTGAACCCCATCCCAGTTTAGTTTTTATTTAGCTGAGTAGAGCTTTATTATTATTCATGTACTTCAGTACTTTACATTTTAAATTCCCTATTCTTCATATCACCAACTCTCCATAGAAGCATGATTTATATGCTATTTTTGCTATAAAATTTCTTAAATAAGCAAACACTTGGTGCCCTTACTTGCATTAAGCTGTAATTTAATGCAGTAACCTTTCTTCATTGTACTTTCTGCAAATTTTGACAACTGTATGTAGTCATCTAGACACAGCCATGGTCAAAATATACAGTTTCATCACTCTTAAAACGTTTTTTTCTCAATACCCCTTTTGTAGTTTAAAAAAAAAATACTCTCTCACTGGTAGCCTCTGGCAGCCCTCATCTGACCTTTTCTCTTGTGGTTCCACTTTCTCCAGAAGACCACGTAAAGGGCATTACAGGACGAAGCCTTTTCATTCTGGCTGCTTCGACTTGGCAGAAGTGTTTGAGATTAGTTTATGGATCAGTAGTTTGTGTTTGTGTTTGCGTGTGTGTGTGTGTGTGTGTGTGTGTGTGTGTAATTGCTGAGCATTCTGTTTTATGGTTGTACATAAAAGAATTTCATCTTCCAATTAAAGAACATTTATGTTATATCCAGCATATCCACTACAGCAAATCTTCTACAAATGTTCTCAAGCAGGCCTCTTCAACATGTAGCACAACCTTACTTCCTACACAGCTTCTCCCAATACTGTAGTTGTTGGAATAATTCAGAAATGAAAAGCCTGTCTCCTTGCAGAAAAGGATTAGAGAAATTAACTAGAAATCTGTTAAAATAACAATGCAAAAATTTATAAAATCTCCTAAGTATAGGTTTATCCTTAGGTTATTTTATATGTGCATCTTTTGTGATTTATTTCCATGGTTACCTAATTTTATGGCATTTACTAATTTAGAATCATTGTAATTCAAGTAGATTTTATGTTGTTTAAGTCACTTTAAAAATAATTACATGCTGCCAGGCGTGGTGGCTCACGCCTGTAATCCCAGCACGCGGGAGGCAGAGACAGGAGGATTGCTGAGTTCAAGGCTTGCCTGGGCTACATAGTGAACTCAGAGCCAGCCTGAACTACAAAACAAGACCCTGTCTCAAAAAAAAAAAAATTACATGCTGAGCTATTTAGTCATGCCATCAATGTGCTACTTACACCTATTAACACTGAATGACATTTATTGTATTTTAGTGGATCCTGAAAATTGGTTTGTTGGTCGACACTTCATTATTGTGCTTTCCACCATTAGCTTCACTCTGCCTTTGTCCTTGTACCGAGATATAGCAAAACTCGGAAAGGTAATTTTCATATTTTATATGGGCGTAGAAATGAGTCTTGTTACCTGCATTAATTTTGTTCATCCACAGTCCACTTGGCAAAAATGCCTAATCACAATATTTACTTTTAGCTTCCCTGGGTTTGTTTATAATCAGGCTATAATAAATTGTGACTGAATTATTAGCTTGCTTTTGGGAACTGACAGTTAAAAAGTTGAACTAAAGATGTTCTTCTTTTTTCAAGGTAGATTCCCTAACTGATAGTAGATAGCACATTTTTTTTCTATTTGAGTCTTTATGGGTACATTTTATATATATATATATATATACACACATACATATAGATAGATATTATATATAATATAGATATATAATATATATTTCTATATAAGCATAAAGAATATATATCTATATATAACTCTATTATATAATACATATTATATATAATAGAGAGATATACACACATCACGATTACACTCATCATTGAGAACTTCCACCATATATGACATGACTTACTTCTTATTTTTCCCCTTCCCCTACCCACCCTACAACCCCTCCACCCTTATATACACAAGCTTTGTTTCCTTTTACTTACCATAAATGTTTTTTCTTTCCCCTCATTACTTGCCTCTAAACCCCATTTCCCTTTGAATATTTACTTTTTCACAATACCTATCATGCGTTCTAGAACTAAGTTTAGAAAATACAAAGAACTATACTTACAGAAACTTTAAATTTTGGAAGCTGTTCTGTTGGTAGTTTCAAAAATATTCAAGAGCTGGGCATGGTGGCTCACACCTGTAAGTAATCCCAGCACTGGGGAGGCAGAGGCAGGAGGATTATTGTGAGTTCAAGGCTCGCATGGGCTACATAGTGAATTCAGGGTCGTCTCAACTACAAAGCAAGACCCTGACTCAAAAAAAAAAAAAGTTCAAGAATATTCTGACCACCACACACAAATCACTAAGCAGTCATCCAGTGCTAACCATGACTGTATCAAAAGTATGTGTGCGGTGTGTGTGTAAATTATCTGACTGACTGAACTTTTGTAATTCACATGTTCTACGTACATATAAATATTATCTTCTAAGTACAGGAAGCATTCATAAGCTACTATTTACCATTGACACTTGAACATCCTCCTCTGAGTACTTCTAGGAAGACTCATATTGAGATGTTAAAACAGCTAATTCCCCTAATGAGAAAAACTGTAAATCCCTGATTGGGAGTCAGGATTGTTTGCATGTAAATTTACTCTCTGTCACCTTCTATCTGTGAGAACTTGGGCACATCATTGAATCTGCCCCTCAAAAGAGCCATCGACTCAGAATAAGGACCCCTTTTTAATTAAAAGTTAGTAATTTATAAAGTTAATGTTAATCGCATGAGGTGAATCAATTTGATTTTTTTAACTTATCAGAGAAATACCTAAAATGTGCTGAATTATTTAAAAATGAAGAATAAAAAGAGGAACCTGAAGCCAGAGATTTAGCTCAGTGGTTCTGGCACCTGCCTTGCAAGCGCAAAGTTCTGAGTTCGATCCCCAGTAACCACATACAATGCTGGGCGTGGTGACTCACGCCCACCAGCCATCAATACCACACACCACAGTGCCGGGCGTGGTGGCTCAGCCTTATAATCCCAGTACTTGGGAGGCAGGGATTGCGAGTTTGAGGTTTGCCTGGGCTACATAGTGGGCTCAAGGCCAGCCTGAACTACAAAGTAAGACCTTGTTTCAAAAAAAAAAAAAAAAGAGGAACCTACTGCAATGAGTGCACAGAACACATACACACGCGATGGTTTGTACTGTTACCAGTTAAAAATAGTGATATTCAGAGAGGCACAAGGTCAGAGGGCACAAGCCCTAGGAGAAATAGAATAACAAAGCTAGAAAGCAAAGAAAAAATGGAGGAGTGGTCTATGTGTTGTGTTGGGGGAAAAAAAGCAAGATAAAGATAAAAGCAGAAGAACAATTATAAATTTTTAAAAGCCCAAAAAGAAAGAAGAAAACATGAGTATATTTTATATTCAGAGTAAAATTTCCAACCTGTGTTCTATGCAGGAACCCACCAAAAACACTTTAAACCTTGCTGGAGAGTTACGACAATAGTCATATTTAACTCTTCTTCACCTGCGTGGGGGCAGCAGGACAGTGATCTGATAAGAAGTTACCTGCTTAAGGTTATTAAATCGGTTTACAAGAAATAAATTGTGAAAGAATTGGCTCTAAAAATCTGTGCATTTGTTTATCCAAGTAAAGAAAAATATGAGGTCTGGGGATTTAGGTCAATGATGCTGCAAATGCAAGGTCTTGAGTTTGATCCCACGTATTGGAAAAAAAGAAAACTATGTAATACTTTACATAAAATAACACACATTGTAAACCTATAATATAC
This sequence comes from Thryonomys swinderianus, assembly GCA_004025085.1. Classification (NCBI taxonomy): domain Eukaryota; kingdom Metazoa; phylum Chordata; class Mammalia; order Rodentia; family Thryonomyidae; genus Thryonomys; species Thryonomys swinderianus. The sequence continues at coordinate 11,269 of PVIC010017439.1, read as the reverse complement.
TTACATTTTCTTTTGCAGGTCTCCTTTGTTTCTACAGTCTTAACAACTTTAATTCTTGGAATTGTAATAACAAGGGTAATTTCAATGGGTCCTCACATGTAAGTTTTCTTATTACACTTATTAGTCCTTGCTTTATAACCTTCACATAGATATATATGTATCCTTGACCTGTTATAAATAGAGAGCAGTCAGAACTGTAAATAAAATACAAAAACATAAATAATCAGTATAACCCCATGGAGAGCGAAAGATAATTCCACAGTGGGATGCACAGCAGGTATTAAAAGGTGGAAGTTTATTCACGCACAGGGACTCCACTTTCTAGTGAAGTGAAGCACCAACTTGAAACCACAGGGGCTTATTTAGAGGAGTGTGGTGCAGGAATTAGGGAAAGGGTCAAGGGTCAAGGGTCAAGGGCAGAACATCACAGGACAGCTGTGGAATAAAACAGGTCTTAAAATTATCTTTATAATTTTATCCGTTTGGGGAAAGCACAAGTATATTTTCAAAAGCAGAACTCGTGGTTAGGTGAAAAGGCACATGCTCACGATTCCATTTGTTCAAGGAGAAGGGGCAGATTTAGGTGAAAGGTGGATTAACTCTGGTTATGTGGCTCTCACAATCAGAAACACCACTTATCTTCAGTTTTTGAAAAATAGAAAATAATTCTATGTAAGCAAATATATATTTTTCAGCTGAACAAGGTTAAAGGAATAAAATCAAATTCAGTTAACATTTTACAAGCCATTCTTAAGCCTTAAAATAGGGAAGAGATGTGAAGAGTGGGAAATGGAATTGAGACGGAGATAGACTTCTCTTTGGCAGTTTTACCAATCTAAGCTGAACCAGGAAGGATAAAGAACATAGTGCTTTTCTCCATGAAGCGAATAGTAGTCACTTTGAAAACTGCCTTTTATACTGCTCTAATATTATATCCCTTAATTATTTTGTTTTAAGTTGCTCATTGTTAATTATCAGTGGCAGTTGGCAGTACTATTTATTTATAATATCATTTGGCTAAGTAAAATGTTAGTGACTTGGTATTGTTTCCTCATTTTTCAAGAACATCACTCATCCTTGGGGCCGGAGGGTTAGCTCAGTGGTTCTGGCACCTGCCTCGCAAGCACAAGGCCCTGAGTTCAATCCCTGGTAACCACATACAATGCTGGGCGTGGAGACTCATGTCCACCAGCAATCAATACCAGATACCACATACCACAGTGCCGGGTGTGGTGGCTCACGTCTGTCATCCCAGCACTCGGGAGGCAGAGACAGGAGGATTGCTGAGTTCAAGGCTTGCCTGGGCTATATAGTGAGCTCAGGGCCAGCCTGAACTACAAAGTGAGAGCCTGTCTCAAAAAAAAAAAAAAAAAAAAAAGAACATCACTCATCCTTGTAATTTAAAGTGGGAGTAGAGGCGGGGATTTAGCTCAGTGCTTCCAATGTCTGCCTCGCAAGTGCAAGGTCCCAATTCCTGAGTTTGATCCCTGGTAACCACATACCACAGTGCCAGGTGTGGTGACTCATGCTCATCAGCAATCAGTACCACATACCACAATGTTGGGCATGGTGGCTCACACCTGTAATCCCAGCACTTGGGAGGCAGAGGCAGGAGGATTGCTGTGAGTTTGAGGATTGTGTGGGATACATAGTGAGCTCACACCCAGCCTGAACTACAAAGCAAGAGACTGTCTAAAAAAAAAAATGTTTTAAAGTGTGTGTACTGTTAATTTACATTATAGTTGTAGAATAGGTTACCAGGTAAGAAAACTAGGTATCTTATATTCACAGTCCTAAGAATATGCTGGAATGAAAGCAGTTTAAATTGGCTTTAAACAGAGTTGCATTTCCATAGCACATAATAATTTTTTTGATACAGAGACTCATTATTCAGTCCAGGCTGGATTTGATTTACTCTGTCATTCAGATTGCACATAATAAATAATTTTAAATAGATAAATCTGGGAAGCAATCAAAATACACAGTGATTTTGTAAATTTAAAAACTTATTACAATAAAAGATATGTTGCCATTAATCTTCTTCCAAATACTTTCCCTCACTTCAAACACATTATGGCATCATTCGTACTACTCTCTGAAAGCGGTTCTGGAAGTCATCTTTCAGGCTTGAAGACGTTACAGTGGAACTTTGTCCACGTTAGTTACCAAACCAGGCACCCTGCAACTTCTGACTCTTACCCATGGTCACGATGATCAGGAAAGGCAAACTTTCTGAATTGAACAAGGACATCACAATAGTCAGGATGACACAGCAAAAGACCTTCGCAAAAGGGCGCTGCCAGAGCTGCCTCTCGAAGGGCAAGGAAAATGGGCTAAGTGCATCAGACATAAAGAGCAGTTTTGAGAGATGAGTGGCAATGTGTCTTTTACTATTACAAATTTTACAAATTTTCAAAACATTAAAATTTGTAAAATTTAAAATTTTTAAATATCCACTACATTTTCCAACCACACCCCCTACATTAGGGATTTATACTAGACAAGAACAAGTAAAATTAAGGCATGATGTCTCAAGCGTTACAAAAGTCTGGGTCTTCAGTGAGTAATTGCTGAGAGAAGAAAGAAACCTGAATTACAGCTTTAGTTTATAATGCAGTTCACAAAACAATGTTCTTTCTTATTCCTTATTTGTTGCTCTGCGAAATTACTCAACTGTTTATGGTTAAAGTAGGCTTTTTAACTTTTCAAGAAAATATTTTTTGAAAACCCTCAAACTTATCTGGAAGAAAGTATGAAATTTCTAGTCTAGTTGCCTTTAACATAGCTTTGATTTATAAGGCAAATATTTTTATTATGTTCATTTTTCCCTCACATAATTTCATCCTGATTCCCAGTTGTGTTGCTCAGCTCAGGCTGCCGTAACACACCTCCACAGACTGAGCACAGCTTAAAGACATGTATTTTCTTCTAGTTGTGGAGGTTATAAGTCAGAAATCAGGGCACCAAGATGTTTGGACACTGGCAAGGGCACTAGTGGATTTGAGAAGACAGCTTCCTGAGATGTCTTCTCATGGCAGACAGACAGCAAAATCACAGTCATCTCGGCTGATCAGGACACGAAGCCCGTCCTCAGGGTCCACCCTCAAGAACTCATGTAAACCCAGTTACCTTCCGGAGGCTCCTTCTCTAAATATCATTACTCTGAGAGGTCGGGCTTTAATGTGTGAGTCAGAGGGAAGACAATTGTGTCTATGCAGAGTTAGAAGTTTTGAAATCCACTTGGTCCATTTCAACATGGCCATTTAGTGAACACTATTGTTTGCACTTACTTGCTATGCTGACATGTGAAAAGGAGCAAAGAAAAATGTAGACAGTACCAGCATGTCTTGATTACTTTCCTCTTTGCTGACACTCACAAGTTAAAGGAGGAAAGGCATATTTCAGCTCACAGTTTGTAGAGGTTTCAGTTCATACTAAACTGGCACTGCAGAGGGAGAAAACAGAAGAGACACAGTCCATGGAAAGCAGGCAGGAGACAGGAAAGCAGCAGCAGCAGCAGCAGCAGCAGCAAGCTTCCTTTTCCCTTTTATTCCATCAAGGCTTCAAACTTTCTGGGTAGTGCCACCCACAGCCAGAGTGGGGCTTTGCTTTACCCACACCCAGAACTATGACAAAGCAATTAGTGAACTAAACCACACACCCTTAATCCCAGTACCACACCTGCAATCAACATTTATACACCCTAGATCCAGCCACTGCCAAAAAGCCCCACCCATGACTGCATAAATCTTTAGAAGGACGTCTAATTACAAGCCATAACACTGCTGCAAATTGTTCACAGGTTTGGAAAAGGAGTTTAATTTTTAAAAAAGAAGAAGATTGCTGGGCATGGTGGCTCATGCCTGTAATCTCAGCACTCAGGAGGCAGAGGCAGGAGGATTGCTGAGTTCCAGGTTTGCCTGGGCTACATAGTGAGCTGAGGGCCAGCCTGAACTACAAAGCGAGACCCTGTCTAAAAAAAAAAAAAAAAAAAAGAAGAAGAAAAATAAAAACAAATGGCAAAGTACACAGGTGATAAGAACAAAGAAGCATGAATCAAGGGCAGAGATATGCCAAATAAATAAATAAATAAATAGGATTGCTTAATGATCAGTCCATATCAAGAAACTTTTCTACCAAATTACAAATAAAGTCATAAGTGTATATATTCATCTCACTGAAATTTATTCACTACAAGTTAATACTTTACTTGGATTTTCAAAAAGTAAATTTATAGCAACAAAGTTAATAGTACATTAAGCAGAAAACAATAAATTTTAATCACAGAAGACTAAAATTTTAGTTGAAACTTTTATTATAAAAATGATTCTAAGAAAGAAATCATAATGTTTTCTTTAAAGGGCCTTAGCCATTTGATATATGTAGCACCATGAGGCAATATTGATAAGGAAAAAAGAGCTAAATTAAGAAATCACACCTCATTTGTGTTCCAGGAGAAAAGTATAAAATAATGATTCCCAGCAGTGGCTTCACATTGGAATCACCTGAATAGCTTGAAAAACTGTTCAGGCTAGGGTCCCACTTGGAGAAATTCTGTTAGAAATGACCAAAGGGCCAGCCAATAGTCAGTGAATCTTTGAAAAGGATCTAGAAAAAAGTACATTAAAATCATGAGTATACATCAGTTGGTGCATCACTTCCAAAACTGAACTAGAGATTCTATATCATTTTAGTTACTACTATGCAATTATTTTCCACAATTTATTCTTTACTTATTCTCAGTATTTTTATACCAAAATGTCATGTGAGATACTATCAAGAATACAAAGTGAAATAGAAAATCTTTACTCTCAAGGGGCTCATAGTGAAGTAGTCTCACAGGAGTCTACTTACTGGTGGAGCTAAATGAGTGGCTTTTGCACCAGAAGAGTTAGGTTTTTTGGTTGTAAGTAAAATGTAGCCTTCATCTTCTTCTCGTAGTGATATAAGATTTTATCTGAGCTTTTGTATGTTTTCTAATAACAGGTATTATTTACTTAACTATTTCAATATTTAGACTTTAAAGAAGTATGTTTTTAAATACTGTACCTTTTATTTCTGTTTCAATACAACTGCAAATAACTTCTTGTCCCTATTTACAGTCAGGCTAATTACATCTCATGTTCAGGGGTTGGGGTGGAAGCTGGTCAAGCAGGCTTCTTTTGGAAAATATGATGGCAAATAATACTTATAATCCATAAGAAATGAGAAATTCAATACATCATGTGTAGTTTTCTTCATTCTTGGTTCAGATGAATGATCAGAAGATATGTAGCTTTTTTCATAGGGTTTTCAAAATGGTGTTTGAAAAGATCTTTAAACCCACTATCAGAAAAGAGGAAGGTCTGTAATGGCTACGGTATTGACCTGGTTACTATGGAAACACTTTTTAGTGGTTGTGTTTTAAAAATAAAACACAATTCAATTTCCTTTTCCGTAACTCGAAAGGCCATAAATTCTACTTTTTTGATGTGATTTCAAATATCTCACAGTCCAGTGACTTTCAGTTCTTTTGGAAATTAGGTTCAGCTTTATTGTATTTTCTAACCTTTTGCTTTTTAAAAACTGAGGTGGCAAAGCAATTTAATTGCTTTCCAGAAAGTCTCCAAGCATAAAAACGCAGTAAGCCTATTGTCCTATTTTTCCCAAGAAGAATAAGCCATTATTATCGCAAAAAAAACCTTTTACTTTTTCATTAATATTCAACATTTTTGCATTCAGAGTGAAAACGTTAATGTAATTCAAATTTTAATCTTCCCTTTATGTGACATTTGTTTTACCAAATGTAATCAACAGTGTCATTTTTCTAAGCAGAATAAATGTGCCTACACTTTTAGTAAGCATTTATACACAAAAAGTTTTCAAGATTTCAATATATGTTATCATCCTTACCTTTTAACCATTTTATAAAATTTTTATGATATTTCATTATTTATTGTTGTGAATAAAGATTTTAAAGGTATTAAAGAAAAATGGGAAAATATGAATAACAACATATGAGCAATATATGTTTAAGAAAGGAAACCATTGGTTTTAACAAATACTAGCCACTGTATTCTTTGATGTCTTGTAAACTATTGACATTTTTGTTGCAAATGACAACCACAAAACTGTTAACTGAAACAAATGAGAATTTATTGGCTCAACTGTAAAGTTTAAGATTGATGTTGTAAGTTATCTGAGGCTCACTTTGTCAGACTTACAGACTAATCTGACTTACAAATGTTCTCCCAAAACTGGGCATGCTATAGTTCTGTTAAACAGTATGGTTGTATATCAGAGCTCAGCTGATGAAAATAAGTATATTTTTTCTCTTTCATCTCTGTTTTGCTTCCTGTTTGGGAAAGGAAGCCTTTCTGAAAGGCTTCCCTCGTTGGGACAAGATAGTAGCAGCAGTCTCACCCTATGTCTATTCAGGTCCAAGTCACTAGAAAGAGGAAGAGCTTTCTCTTCCAGGATACCTCCAACCTCAGTTCCACAATTACCTCTTACTGGTCCTAGTGAGGATCCATGATGATCTCAGGTATTATCATGTTGGCCTGTGTGAATTGCTTGTGTTTACATTATACTTGTCTACCCTTGAACCTAAGGGTCAGGTCAACTCTGTTAAATTATTCATACTGAAAGTGGAAATAAAGGTGGATACACACACACACACACACACACACAGCAGTGATACTAGGAGAAGGGATATTAGCTTTATGTGGCTACAAATCTCTGCTTTAGATGTCAGGACTGCCAATCAAAAGGTAGACTAAAAATCAGATTACAGACATTTAGGGCATGATAGAGAAATGACTGGCAAACTCTGGCCTTCTTCCTCCTCCGCTTCTTTCTCTTCCACCTGTTTTGAAGAACATCAGGGAATGGAAGTAACATGGGAAAATTGACTTGATACAATAAAAGTACTAAAAAAATACCTTTTTTGTTTTATACCTTATGAGTGAACATGTTATAAATCAAGTCAAAAGCTAGAGGCATGAAATCTTGAAAAGCTGGACTTTGAGATACCATTAGCTTGGTACATGGAAATGAGATACATTTCTTCTTGAGATACTACTATAAAGATATGGAGAATAGGGCTGGGGATTTAGCTCAAGCAGTACCACACCAACCTTGGACACACTAGGGCCTGATCCCTAGTACCACACACACACACACACACACACAAAAAGCTATGGAAAATAAAATATAGATATGTTCTGAAGATCATAGTAGGGAATTTTTGTATTTATGCCCAGAAAGCTTTCTTGTTTCAAAGATGGGATTATTGTCCGAGAGTGTAACAGATGGAAGTAGTATGAATGCTTGAGTATGTTACCTGGTGAAATTAGGAACGTTCATGGTAGGAAGTCAGAAGAGACTCACACATAGGGATGAAATAATCATGTTACTTGTTAAACTGTCTTAATTCTTTTTAAGTTTTGCGTGTATATATATTATGACTTTGCTCATACTGTAAGTGCCACAAGGACAGAGCACTTGTTTTAGCACAGACTGCCTAACATAGTACTAAGTACAGTAATAATTGCTCAGTGATCAACTGAATAAATCCTTAGACTTTAATCCATTAGACTTAAGGATTGACTGAGCAAAACTGAAGCAAAAAGACAATAAAAAATGTCTTGAGGTCATTAACAATTTAATAAAAACACTTATTGTCAAAGAAAATTCTTTTTTGAAGAAAATTCTTCAAATGCTAGCGGAATATGCTGACTCGTTTGCTAAAACATCATTTGACTCTCGAGTCTGCAGCCCTTGTCAAGCCAGTGGCATGTTTTGCCCATGCAGAAAAACATACAGAGTTGCTCCTGGCTCAGTTGGCCCAGAAATAGTGAAAACATCCACAAGGTGAGGTGTGCCTAGGAGATTGGTCTTGTGATCACCAGCAGCGCTGGCAGAACAACCCGGGAGACTCAGTGTTAAGTCTTTGTTTCAATCAGCATCGTTTATTTTTATAAATGGTGCCTTTGTGAGGTTGAGCACTTCTCTGTAACACTCGTCAGAAGTGAGCCTGGCTTCTGGTACGAACTCAGAATCAAAGAGCAAAAATAGAATGACCTGTTCTTTGATCCAGTAAGAACATTTAAAATGCCTGATTCCAGTGACTCCTCTGGTTTGGGGGCCCTCCAAAGATGAAGAGAACACAGTCCCTGACCTTAAATCACAATAGTTTATGAAACACACATTCTCAGTATAACATGCAATAGAATTATGGGAAGGTGCCATGGAAACAGGACCCCTCACCCAACCCAAGGATGTAGGTAATATTTCAAGCCAGGAGAGAACTTGATCTGGTGCTCAAAAAATGCACAGGCATTAGCTGAATTAAAAAACTGGTCAGAAGCGGTAGGGAGGGAGAGGAAGCACTGCTGGCAGAAGCGCATGAGACCCAGAAATGTGATCTGTGTCATGGTAGAAGAAGTTCAGGACTCTTAACGTTAGAAGGAACTTGGGCGACTGGACATCTACACACAGAGGCCATTCTGCTCCTTTTGGGTTAGTTCACTCCCCACTGTCACCTTAGGGCTTCTTTTTACCTCTTTCCTGTGTGAGATAATTCTGTCCACTATCCTTCGGTGGACTTTATTTAAAAGAGTAAAATCCTGCCCCTTCCCACTGTGCTCTGCCTCTGTACTCTGAACCAACAACAGTAAAAAATAGTGAACAGTTTTGAAAGAGTTTTTAGAAAAGCTGGAGACAATAAAATCAATACAGCGGTCACCATGGTGATGTATGCCTGTAATCCCAGCTACTCAGGAGGCAACAACAAGAAAATAAAAATGAACCCAGTGGATGACAAGAAGAATCAAAAGATAGTGGTGTCCCAAATGACAAAATAAATGTGAGATTTATGGTGCCAAACCTGTTAAGAGTCTTTTTTTTAAATAAAGTTATATTTTGGCCAAAGCAACATAAAACTTTATACATATTTTAAATCAAAATCAATTTTTTAAAACTTTTTTTTTTAAACGGAACTGCTTTGATGGTTAGACTGACTCCCTCGCTAATTTCCTGAGCAGCTTTTGCTGATGTAAACCACTACTATCATAGAACAAAATCAAAAAGAAGTGAGCGGGAAGCAGGAAGTAACAGAGAACCCGCACCTGAGGCTTATCAGATATGCGGAAAGTGCTCAGATGGCGGAGTGGTCAGATCTTCCTGTCGTTAATAGCTTGTGATATGACAGGAGTGTAGAGCCTTAAACTGTGTCCCCTCCAGAGCACTTAACTCTCAGTGCTTAAAGAGCTTAACCTTTAAAGCCATTGAGGCAAAAAAATGCAGGCTTTGCCAGTTTAACATAATTTTGGAAGGCACCTCTGTTTGGCTGAAAGAGTTGGGGCAAATACTGGCTGGTGTCCTCCCGCTTCACGAGCCTGGCGCTCTGAGGCCGAGGAGCAGTCAAGGTGAAGCAGGTTTTTCAGTGCGTGAACGCTAGAGGACAGTTTAATAGGGCTGGCTTCCTCCTGTGTTGTCTTATTGCTACTCAGCTGTGGTGAAGACAAAGAGGAGTTTGTGTCCAAACACAAAGGAACATCTGAATTCAAGAATCCAAACTTTGAGAAATGAAAGTAATTTTCCCAAATGTCTCCACTTCCTACCTTTCCCTTTTCACACACAAAGGTTTACTAACAGTATACAGGGGTGCAGGGGGAGAGCCTGATATGTGTAACATGTATAAGGTGTTGGCTTCAGTCTCCAGGGGAAAAAAAAAAGTATATGGCTAAGAATCTGTTGAGATTTTGAAAAGGAAGGGAAGCCATCATTCATATAAAAGTATTGATTGGTCAAGCTAAGTCTACCTACCACTACAAGGCAATCCTTTATGAGTCTTCCTCCTTTTTACATTCTATAATACACAGAGATACACCACAACTTTTAAAAATAAAGACTCATATTTCTCTTCTTTTATACTTTACCTTTCTCCTCTCCAGTTAATACTTCTTCTCGGCTCTAAAAAAATAGTTTAGCCAAACTGGGCATGGTGGCTCATGCCTGTAATCCCAGCACTCGGGAGGCAGAGGCAGTAGGATTACTGAGTTCAAGGCTTGCCTGGGTTACATAGTGAGCTCAGGGCCAACCTGAACTACAAAGACCCTGTCTCAAAAAAAAAAAAAAAAGTTTAGGCAAAGATTCAGTCTGACTTGCAGAACTGACCATTTTTATTACTTCTCTTCCAAATATTCAAACAAATAAGATAATCTGAATTGTATTAATTTTTCTTAACCCCCACCCAGGACTTTCTGTTATGTCTCTCCTTTATAGCCAGATGATGTTTTTGCTTCCTTTCTTGATATTGTGCTAGGATTTCCTTGTCGCCCTTTCTTGTGTCAGATTCCTCCACCCAGAGCCCCTTAATACTCTTACTTTCTCCTTTTACTGGATCATCCTTGCTAGTGTTCTGGTGGTGTCTCTGAGTTTTACACATACAAGAGCTCTGCAAAGAAAATCAGCTCTTTCTCATTATGAGTTTCGCTCCATGGTTGTAGTATCTCCACTCTCAAAAATTAACATGTAGGCGTCCACTTTCCTTTGCACAAAATACTTTCCCTACTAATGACTCTGGTGCCACCAGCCTCTTCCTTTGAATTTATCCCCATTTAAAATTCCTGTAGAAGCATTTTAGTTGGGCTTTAGAAGAACAGATAAAATTATGTGGTCCATTCACCAATATTTAATTGAGTGCCCAAATTTACCTTTTGAGAATTGATTTGTATGAGAATTTTGAGTACAGATTCAAACATGTATTTGAAATATATTTTGGGCCTTAGTACTGTTATTTCTTTTCATGTGTGATTATACCATGCTAGGAAGGATAGCAAACTTGGTTTATGGAGGACAGATAATTGCCTGTCAAAAAACTATTCAGTTGCTTAGCACAGTACTATTTCCTATACCCAAGTAATGAACCAAGTGTAAATCAACTGATGAATGAATAAAGAAAATATCATACATAAATACAGTTGAACACTATAATGCAGAAAATATTGTCAGTTCTAACAGCATGGACAGAACTGAAAATTATGTCTAGTGAAATAAGCCAGGCCCAGAAAGCCTGCATTATCTCATTCTTGGGGAATATAAAAACATTGTTATAAAAGTTGGGAGTAGAATAGTTGCCAGGGGCTGGGGGGATTGGTGGGGGGAAATAAGGAAAATTTAATGAAAAAAGTCACAATTAACAGAAAAATCTGTATTTAATTATACAGTAGGGTGACCACAGATAACAATGAAATAATATGCTATATATTTTTAAAACTAATAAAAA
>PVIC010017438.1:0-32745 GCA_004025085.1 Thryonomys swinderianus | reverse complement strand
AGTGAGCTCAGAGCCAGCCTGAACTACAAAGTGAGACCCTGTCTCAAAAAAAAAAAATCCAATTTAGTAAGGGGGAGGAGGGAGAACTGATGTTATACCTAATTATGGTACTAAACAGGAGGATTGCTGAGTTTGAGGCTTGCCTGGGCTACATAGTGAGCTCAGGGCCAGCCTGAACTACAAAGCCAGACCCTGTCTCAAAAAAATAAATAAATAAAATAAACAATTTAAAGTATGCAATAGTTCTAACTAATAATACAACTCATTTTTTACTATGAATACGGCCTTTGGCAAATACAATATTTGGAAACACTGCATTTTCCTCAATTTCTTTCCAATCTTGTATGCATTATTAGATTGATCAGCAAACCTTTCCTTCATATATTAAAAGCAATTTTTAACAGAAGCCTAGTGAAATTATCACAAATTCCAAATAAATCAAATATGAACAGGTTATCATAAATAAACTCCAAATACTATGTCTACAGACAGAATTGAAAGAAAAGCTAATCCGAAATATTCCACAAAATCAACTTCTTTCTGCATTTAGTAATTCAACATCACAGTGAAAGCCCCTGTCCTGACAGCTATAAGGCAAGGAGTAGGCTTCTAGATAAGAAAGAATTGCATCATTGACTTAATGCGATTCCAAAGCCAACAGACTGCTTACAAAGTTCACCCTAGTACCGAATATGGAACGAAATGGGAGGAAACATCTAGTTCTGCGATAGCATATTGGCTCTATACTATATGGAACTTTGCCAGTAGGAAAACTAGCAACTGGACTACTGTATCTTTGGCAAACATTAGCAAACGTTTTTATCTTCTCTTTTATATGTAGTTAGTACCTCCATGGCTCATCTTGAAAACCAAAATATAAATAAATCATCCAAAAGTAAAACATGAATTTTATGCTCTAGAAGAGAGGAAAAAACATAAGTCTTCAGGACTATTAAATGTTTAGGAAATAGAGATGGTTTAAGAAAAACAGTAACAAAATATAAGCTCCCATAAACACATATAGAAGAACACTCCAAATCATAGCAGATTTTCAGTTAATATTAACATTAATTACTCAGCAGAATTATTTAACAATAGTATTTTAAGGGTTTTGTTAGTAAATTACATTGTACGTATAACTGACACCTTATTAGAAAATGACTCTTTCTTAGTCTTTGGTAAACAAGTTGAAAAAAAGTAAAATCCAGGATCTAAGCCAAACTTGTATTGATCTGTTGTAGGTATAACTTGAGAAAACTTGTTGCAAGCCTGTTGTAAAAATGGCAGATGCGTGGGGCATGGTGGCTCACGCCTGTAATCCCAGCACTCGGGAGGCAGAGACAGGAGGATTGCTGAGTTCGAGGCTTGCCTGGGCTACATAGTGAGCTCAGAGCTAGCCTGAACTACAAAGTGAGACCCTGTTGCAAAAAAAAAAAAAAAAAAGGCAGATGTACCTGAAACAAAACAAAATTTTAAGCAAACAACAAAAAAAGGATATTGGGCAACATTTGAAAAGGCAACTAACTTGATGTGTTTCCTTTTTAGTTACCATCATATCCAAAGACTATCCAACCTATCCAATAAAACTGACATAATATTAAGGTCAAGTAAACATATATACCAGTCATGTGTGCTATATTTAAATTGTCATGGAACAATGTCTTTGTTATGTGTCTATGGCAATGCAAAGTTTGGCATCTTTAATAAACTTTTGATTTTAAACAAAAAACTAGATGTACTGAATAGAAAAAATAAATTATAGTACACTAGTAAAATTTAAAATTTTATGCAAGTACTGTCACTCTTTCCTGAAATTCTAAGGGTAAAATAGTGAAAACCTCTATTAGAATGACTGTAATTCAACCTGAAATCAAAGTTAAATGCATCTTTAAAGTTTAAAAAATATTCTATCATGTTGAATAGTTGTTTTTAAGCCAAATCAGAGTATAGTTGCTCTTCTGTCTTGCAGTGATAGCTAGAATACATAAGCCTGATGGTGTTTTAGTAAGAGTTTAAAAACCAACATTAGTATGTTAAGGTCAAAATCTTCACTCATTCTGATTTATACTTTAACAAGTGTACATTAGGAGAAGGTACACTTTATTAGAAAAATCTATAATTTGTCTATTAGTAACCATCTAATAGCATGTGATTCACAAAAATCCACACCCATAAGGAGGACCGGTGTTCAGTAAGCTAGCTTTACAATAACTCTTTACATATATTCTTAACAAGTACTCTTTTTTTTTTTTTGCTTTTTGAGACAGGGTCTGGCCTTGTAGTTCAGGCTGGTGCCCAGGCAAGCCGCTGCGAACTCAGCAATCCTCCTGTCTCTGCCTCCCGAGTGCTGGGATTACAGGCGTGAGCCACCACGCCTGGCACTGTGGTATGTGGTGTTGATTGCTGGTGGGCGTGTCTCCACGCCCAGCATTATATGTGGTTACGGGGGATCAAACTCAGGACCTTGCGCTTGCGAGGCAGGCGCCGGAACCACTGAGCTAACCCTCCGGCCCTTAACAAGTACTCTTCAAAAATGAGTTAAACATGTGTAGTTTTTAAAAATTAAGGCTCTTTATTTCAAAATTGGGGGCAAGATGGGAAATTACACAAAAATATTGATTTAAAATGCATCTTTATTATCTCCATTTTATTCCTATTAACAAAAATGCAAATTCAACATTAACTGTAATAAGATGATTTTCATTTTAAATAGTTTCCTATTTTCCATCCTTAATTAACAAATAAAGGGTTTTTAATTCTCCCAACAGAAAAATTTTAATTTCTTATACAGTATAAGGTTTTTAAACTTTTATGAGGACAAACCTAAGATATTTTATTCATTTTGCTCTATGTCTATGAAATACAGTCCCTTTTAAAAAATCAAAATAAATAGAAAATCTGAATGAAGCAAACCCAAAGCTTAGAAGAGGTGTGTTTTAATTTATAAACTATGAAGTATTTATTTAGTATCTTGTCCTATTAGGTGAATCAGTAAATAATACTAATACTATTTTTATAATATATAAGGTATAAATTTAGAAGCTCATTAATTTGTTGAAATAACTAATATTTCATAAGTTTAAAACATGATTTAGGACTTTTGAGTTGGCATAGGGACACAACTGTGAGAAATGGATATTGCAACCTCACTTCAGTGTATTCTGGCACACAACACACAAGTTGGCACTGAAATATCCATCAGAGCACTACAAGGGACTTTATGTGCATTGTCATTTAGGAAAGCAGAATTGCTGACAGACCAGTAATCTGTGAATAATTTAATTTATTCCATAACTCCACAAATATTTTCTAAGTGGCTATTTTACAACAAATACATTCTTATACCTTGTTACAAAAAACAGATGGGTTCCTGTCTTAATCTAGTAGCGGAATCAGACATTAATCAAATGACCATACAAATTAATTTATAAAGTAAGCAAATGGAACACAGGAGATACATGTGGTGCTAAAAATGTCGGCATATAACTAAGAATTTGGGGAATATGAGAGGACATTCCTGATAGGTAAGAAGAAAAGCCTGAGATCTGAAGGATGAGTAGGACTTCACTAAATGAAGAAAGGAAAAGCAAGAACACGTGAAGCAGAAAAGTCAAATGGTAAGCAAACGAGGAACGGAGAGGTGCCAGTGTAGCCAGACCAACATGAAGTTTACCTACAAGGGAATGACCAAACCTTCAAAGGTGTCACAGACCATGTTAAAGACACTGACCTTTAACCTAAATACAATGAGAAGCCACTGAATTGTTTTTGGTTAATGAGTCTGAGAAGTAAGAGGCCAGGATCAGATAAGACTTATTTTCATGAATTCATCTCCACTGGTTTACAGATCAAGCAGATAAAATTAAAATGCTATAATTATCATGACCTGGACTGAAAATGTTACATTCCCTTTATAATAACAAGAGAAAGGGGGGAAGAGCACTCATTAAATTGACGTTTTCTAAACCTAACTGCTATTTCTCAAAGTTCTCCACCGATGTATTAATAATTGATGAACAGAATATACACATAACCCTATGAGATCTGAGGAACGCAGCTTTAAACAGGTGTTGCAAGCCTAAAATTCCTATTAAGCCTCTGGTATTCTCTTTAAAATCATATTTATTTTGCGTTCCACATCATGGATATAATATGTATGTTTTAAAATTTAAAATATTTTAAATTGCTTAGCAAAAATTAATACTTTAGCTTCTTTTAATAACTTGGCTTTCACACCCACAAAAATAAACCACTTTGAGGAGCACCAGCCTATGCTAGTCAGGAAAATTGAATTTGCCTGCGGCATGTTATCCAGCACAATGATTCTGCACTGAATATACTTGCTGTTTAATCAGACACTAAACTATTTAAAAAGTAAAGTTTTAGACTTCATTTTTTCAAATTATTTAATCTCCTTACCCCCTTTTAAAGATGCTCCATCTATCTACTACTCTTAGTAGAAATTAATATTTCATCTTTCACAATAAACCCTATGTGCGTGGTACTATAAGTCACACAGAAAGCTAAATGTCATTAAGAACAAATTAAGCTCTAATCTGAGGTGTTTAGCTATAAATTAAAATGATAATTTACCATTGCTTTAAGGAGAGTTTAGTATTTAAAAATCTATCCCCATTCTTCATGTAATAATTTGGATCAGTAAAATTTTAAATACCCAACAACATAATGTTAATGATGTAATTAATCTTTAAAACAACTCATTTTAACATTATTTCCAAATTATTCCTGAGAAGCAGATTTGAAACAGCTGTACCAATTCAATACACATTCTTTGTGGGCTTATTTTTGGCAGCCAAAGTTTTATAATGTGGTATTTATTTAAACTCAGGACACGATGAGAGTTTTATTGTCTTTGTAAAATGCAGATTTGTTCTTGTACTTTTCTACCACCTACTCACACTGCTCCCTCACTTTCCCTCTTCTGCCCACCTCTCCTCCCCAACCAGATAAATCTAGATAAACCCCTAAGGTTAACTGCCCCATCTCTATCCCAGTGTTTTGCTGTACTTCTACATTTAGAACACATTTCTATTACAATATGCTTGCTAAATAGTTGTTAAAACTCAATCCTTTCCATGGGCTCTTTCCTGATTCACAAAATTATCATCTCTTTCCATTGGTGCTTGTATACATAATGCATAAATTTACCACATATACTAGGTGGTACCTGTCTGCCCTGGCACTGGATTGTAAAGTCTGCCATTTCATCCCTTACACAGGTGAATTTCTTAACAAAAGAGAATAATTTATTTAAAATAATCTGTGAAAGCAAATTTCAAGCACATGAATTGTATAATGTCTGTCTGAGAATTAGAATATATTCACGTTAATATACTCTTTCTTCCTAATAAGTACTAGATCATGAAGGTTAAGGAACAAATGTTAATGACACAATAAATAAAAATGTTTCTTGGAAACTAAACTCCACATTCAAGGTAAGTGTTTTTTTTTTTTGGATAAAATAACTAGAATTTATATGCCAAAAATGTAACATCCAAACTTTGTACCTTTCTAGTCACCTTACAAATGGAAAAACAACCTAATTTTTCAAAAGGCAGTGATATGATCAATTTAACATTTTCTTAGAGTATATCCACAGCTTCAAGTTTCAGACAAAATTTTATTTTCAAAATCTTTTAAGACAATGTAACTCACATTTTTTACATTTTTCTTTATTAAATGAAGAGAAATCTCAAGTTAACCTCTGGGTACTACAAGAAAAAAGAATTACTAAAGACCACATTACCTGTCAGAATTTCTTTGCCTTATCAGATACGTTCTCCTCTATAGCATTTACTATTACACTGAATAGACTTTATTTCATTGCATTTTCCTTTATTATAAGTTTATATGCAAAGCACCACTTTTGTTCTGTATACCTAAAATAATTTTCCATTTGCTACCCTCAAGATGGCTGAGTCATAGTGATAGAAATTAGAAGTAAGGGAATAATTCAGGAAGCAAATGGAAAAATAGGAAAGAGTAGACAGTTTGATTGTGGGATAGGCTGAGAAAAGGCTATCTTAATATTTTAGATGATTTTACAGATTATAATATAACATTAGCTACTAAGGTTACAGAGATCATGAGAAAAAACAAAAAAGCAGAACTTGTTCAGACTCTGGAAATCACAATTATTTGACTTGACCCAGAAAGAGAACAGAGATCACAGAACAATGTCATGGAGAGAGCTGGTTGTAGAAAATAACCATTTCAGCCATGCAGATATATGTAATAGGTCTCAAAGCTGGAAAAGATGTGAGAATAAAATGGGAATGACTGGTTATAAAATGGGCAGGAAATTAATAATAAAAGCAATAATAGGTGCCCTGAAGTGTTCAAATGTTTTTCTTATATTTCTGTGAGCAAAATGAAAAAGTGGAAAAGGACTGGGGACACAATTGCACACTGTGAAGTGTCTGCCAAATAAAGAGAAGCTGAGAAATAACATATATCAGAGCAATACACTAAGCAAAAATTATATTTATTGGCTTACTTTTGTTGCCTATGGCTTTTTCCAATAACTTGTTTGTTTTTCCTTTGAAAAGTGTTTATGTTTTACAATTTTATCAAAACTATAAGTGGCCTGAGTGCAATTTCCACATAAGATTAGTTTCAAGTGCTAAATAATGAGTACTTGGTTTTCTTCAGAAGTATTTTTACATATTTAATTTTTAAATTAATATGACAGTTTGTAAGGTATTGACAAATAGTTATATGTATGATCAGGATAATCTAGGAAGCTATGTATGGTGGTGCAATTATATAATCCCTGCACTCAGAGAAACTGAGGCAGGAGGATCACAAATCTGGCCTCAGCCTGGGCAACTCAGCAACTTAGTAAGACTCTGTCTCTAAATTAAAAAAAAAAAAAAACCTAGGAATGTAGCTCGCTGCAAAAATTCTGGGCTCAATAACTAATATTAACCAATATCACACATATACATAAGAATATTTGAATATAACTACTTATTTGACTGACTCAATGAACTTGTGTATTCACTGCCATTAACATTACAGTGTGTCATACCAAATTTTTGGATTTTACAAATAATACAGATGGGAATGATCAGAAATGAAAATGTTTCCTTATATTTTTATTAATAATTAAAATATGTTTTCATTTCCCTGTAATATATTTTAATAAAGATAGCTCAAAACTAACTGTAACATATAGAGCCTTTCATAAAGAATCCTAAATATATGTTATCAAAGCTCAAAAATCAGTACATTTTGCTTTTCATTTCCCTTTCTGATGGCAGCTTCTATACCACATCTATAAATTGTCTAGAATCATGAATGACTGTCTAATGGTTCCTTTTCTGTTTAGGGAAGAGAAAAATAGCCTAGCAAGAACATAAAGCATGTACCTTAGAGAGTTTTAACTATTTTCCAATGTGAATAGCTGAAAGCATATGCTGTATGCTTTATATGTTCGAGATGATGAAACTGTCACATCAGGAGCATGCTCTGAGGGACTCCCAGAGTGCTGGAGTTAAGAATCTCGTTCTTTCTTTGGTACTGCCTTTATAACACCACACATTATACAACCATCTGAAAGCTACTGCCTAAATTAGCAGTTGACTTTTAAACATTATGTACCCTCAAAAAGGGTAAAACATATTTCTAAACATCTTTTGTTAAAGTTTACTTGGAGAGGAATAGAGATATAAAAATAAAATAAGGTAACAGTGTAAGTTACACGTTAAATGTTTGCTTCACCCAACTAATTTTTAAGTCTTATTTTCTGATATTGCAACTCAAATTTACAAGTACATGAATCTTACAGAAATTTCAGCAGTAAACAACTCAGGACTTGAAACAGACAATTGTATCAGTCATGTTTTTTTTTTTTTCCCAGCCCTTTGTTGTACAAATATACATCAGTTCTATCTTGGCTAACCATCTGATCTTTTCAAGTAGCTCTAAACTGCGTCACCAACAGGTATGAAAAACAATTTGTTGACTTAAGTATAATGGTCGTTTAAAATAGCAGTTAATAATATTAATCTAACTTCAAAGAAGCTGCATTTTAGCTGAAGAGATGTTTAAAGAACTAGTGTACTGGAAAAGTAATACTGTGTGTTACAACAGTACATTCTATGGTGTACAGGACTGGGTTCAGTGGACCTAAACTATGGACAGAATGGAGACTGCCAGAATGTAACTGGGTGGCAAGTGAAGAAGATGGAGAATGCTGCACTCACCCCAGGCATCATGGGAATTGCTAAGAGGCAGACTATGAAGGTAATCTGACTCCTATGGAGCCAGCATAGCTTTTTGAGTATTTCAGCAACAGACTCAAACTAAAGTAAGGTTTTTGAAAAATTCGAAGGGTTTTAATTAAGGATTTTTGCTTCCTGAAAATACCCTGGCTCTTTTTTTTTTCCATGACTGAGATGCCAGATGTTTGATCTGAGAAGAGAAAGGAAGGAAATTGGTGAGAATCTAGGAAACTGGAATTTCAATAGCAAATACGGGAAGAGAAGAAGCAGCAGAAAAGGTGAGCCACTGCAGGACTCTGTCTTAGTCATCTTTATGGCATCCATGGCACCTTAGCACAATGAACTGCACTCGGGGGCAATCGATACCTAACAAAGTAGGTTTAATTCATTTCACTCACAATTTACATTGTGCTTTGCAGTTACAAGGCACTTTCCACATATAAGGGGGAAAAGTAAAAGAGGAAAAATGGGGCAAATAAAGGAGAGCAAAGCAGATAAAGAAAAGTCCACAAAAATACAAAAAAGGCCGAGTCAGTTGGAAAAAAAATATTAGAGGAAAAAATTGAGTTTCTTTCGTCACTTTCAGTCTGCCCCAATTATCCCATCTTTCCTTGTTCTAATGTACCCGGGGCTTAGGGAGTCTGACTTCCAAGCCAGCCCAGGAAGGGGGCTCTCTGGCCTTGGGGACAGGCATTTTCAGAGGCAGTGGGGCAGTGAGTCTCCCACTTGTCCCCCTAGAGTTTGAGCTCAGGTAAGGCTCTCACACGTCCCAAGTGTCTTCCACGTGTGTCCAGGGATCCTGTATTCCACGCCATCTGTCCACACCTCAGCATTGCTAGAAGCCTAGGACGAATTGCGCTTCGGCATGGACAGGAGAGGCCATCTACAATCACGGGAGCTCGGACAACAGAGGGAGGTAGTGAGGCTAGAAAACCGGGAGACTGGAGAAAGCCCAAGTCTGCGACGCGAAGAGCGAAGATCTGTAACTGTGTTCACAGAAATTGCCCGGGGTGGCTTCAAGACGGGAGGAACGAAGGGGTATTTGAATGACCACTGCCTTGCCGCTGGCGCTGAGCCCTCGCAGAAAGCTCCAGGGTACGGAGCCTCCACCGGCCTGACCGAGGGGAGCCAGAGGACGCGCGGTTTGCGCAGAAGGAGCCCACACATACCAGCGCGGTTGCTATCCCAAGAGAAGCATGTTTTCCTGCCCCCGGAGCAGTGCCTCCTCCAGAACATCCTCAGCCCAACTAGGGAAAGAGGAGTGCTCAGCGCCGAAAGGGAACGACCCTGTCCTGACCCCATTATGCGGTCCTAAAAGTTGCCAGGAGAGTTGGCGCTGGAGAAAAATCACCTGGCAGGGGCAGCCGCCGATGGGGGCGTCAGGTTTCCTGGGAACAAAGGGGCCGACGACGGGGCGGGCAGGGAAGCGGGTCCCGGGAAAGGGGCAGACTTCTCCCTGAGCTGCAAGACCAGGGTCGTCAAGTACTGGCAGCCCGGGGCTCCGAGGGGAAGGAGCGGGCAGGATGCGTCGGGATTCCGCCGCCTGCTCCCCGCCTCCAACCAGGTGGCGCCCGCCGGCCTCATGCTCTCCGCGCCCCCTGACTGGAGACAAAAGGAGACCGGAGACCCCGGCTCCCTTCACGCCCCGCCGGCGTGCACGGTCACCCGATGGAAGCGCCGGTGCCGGTGCCGCGGCGGGTGCTGCTCCCTCGAGCGGGGCCCCCGCGCCCGTCCCGCCTCACCCCCACCACGGGCATTACCTTTCATCCAGTCCACTACTTGACTCGGAGACCATTTGCTCACTGGTTCCATTATCAGGGCCATGGGCGCGGGGCTACTTCCCCGCGGGGTGCGGAGCTCGGACAAAACGAAGTCAGCAGTCCGAGCCGCCCTCAGGTGGGGTCCGTCGCCCGCCGCAGCTTCCCGGGGCGGGCAGCGCGGAGAAAGCGGCTTTTGTGTGTCGGGTCCCCCGGCCGCGCTCGCTCGGCCGACCGCGGGCAGCAGGGTGGGAGCGGCGACGGGGAGGGGGACGCGCAGGGGTCGCGGCTCCGCGCCGGGGCTGCTCGGTGTCCGCTGCGGTGGCGGCGGCTGCAGCCTCCGCCGCTCCGCTGGGGTCTCTGTCCCGGCGGGGCTTCAGTTCATGGCGAGGACTGCCAAGGGTCGCCGCGGTCAGGGACGGAGCCACCGCCGCACGCCCGCAGCCAACTTGCCCGCTCGCCTTGCGCGCGGGAGTGAAGCCCCCGGCACGACTAGCTGCCAGGCGGAAATGACGAGGGGCCTCCTGCCACCCAAATTCTCCCCGGCTCGCTCGCTAGCTCGCTCGCTCGCTCTCTGCAGCCCTCAGACGCGGGGCGCGCGCCACGAGCCCCCCGCCCGCTCGCCGCCGTGCGGTCCCGCCCCCGGGGCCGACGGCAGGAGCGCTGGGCGCGCGCGCGTGCGCGTGCGCGGGTGCGAGGCTGCACGAGGCGGGAGCCCGGAGCCGGGCTGGCGGGCGGGCGGGCAGGTGCCGGCGGCGAGCGCCCCGCATTCCCGTCCCGGGGGCCGCCCGGGGCACAGGCGCGCGAGGAGCGCGTGCGCGGCGCCGGCGCCGGCGCCGCCCGCCTCAGTCCGAGAGGAGGTCAGTCAGTGAGGGGCCGGCGGCGGGAGCGCAGCTCCTGGGACCTCGGAGGGGACGCCGCGGCAGTGCTAGCTAGACGGGCAGCCCACCAGTTGAACGCCGACCGCTGTGAGGCGGCAGAGGAGGTACTTGCAGCCCCGCTGCTCAAGCAAGGGAACCCGGGTTACCGAGAGGGCTGGGCTTACCTATCTCTCGCCCGCCCCGCCGCTCCGTGGGCCCCCGAGGTGACTCCCAGACCGCGCACGCCCTCGAGGGTGGAGGCGTGGACTGCCGTGGACTGGAACCGGCCCAGTCAGCCAGCAGCGGGGCGATGACGAGGCAGGGCGGCCAGCGCCTGGAGTCTCTTCCCGGGGCCTGGGAGAGGGGAACTGAGGCTGCCACGTGCAGGCTGGTGTCTCGGTGCTCCTGGGACTAGTTCTCCGTCACCCACCTTTTCAAAGGGCTCTTTTGGGTTTTCTGCCAACTCGTCCAAACTAAGAGCTGCCAGTACCTATTTTAGAGGATACCATTTGGTGTTCAGATGTTCTTATGTAAAAACCAAAAGGCAGCAATGGAATTTAAAAGGAGTGACAATGATTCTTCCAAACCTTGTTTTCTTCAAAAGTCTTACATAGCATAACAATGAAACCGTTACTAAAATACATGTAGCTAATTAGGCATTAATTGAAACAACAAATAATCTAGAGATTACCCAAGCAAACCACTACCATTACAGAGGTTTTATCTGTATAATTTTTAAATAGCTCCATTGAGTGAAAGAAAAACTTTTCATATCTGTAATCATTTTAATAACAAATAGGTTTTGCCGGTTGCTTCAGTAATCATTTTCTCTAGCTCAATTTTATGAGTTGCCAAACTGCCACTTTTTTTTCCGTTGTCATGAGTTGATGACCCCCTTGAACACATACGCAAATAATTGAAAAATGAGTAGTTAAAACATTGATGTTTTCATGCTGATACAAAACAAGTAAAATATAAGAGGAGCGTATTTAGGCTTTAAAATATTTGTGAAATGTTTGAAAGACATTTAGAAAATTAGACAAGTCTACACAGGATAACAGGGCAGATCATGATTTACATTTTTTTTCTTGGCTGATCAAGTGAGAATTTGTATTTTCCATTCCAACTGAGTCTACAAGCATTTCATCAGTGCTTATAGAAAAGATCGTTTCCAGAGTGAGTAATTTATGGAGTAGCTTTATATTAAAAATGTAAATTTTTCAATTACTAGGAGTTATAATTACAGAAAGGGCTACATTTTCCTGGTGCTGGGGGTGTGGCTCAGTAGCACAGGGCTTGCCAGCGTGTGCAAGGACCTGCATTTGATCTCTAGCATTACTCACAAAAGTAATTTTATCAAAACACCAATAATTTAAATGGACATTTATTGAACAAGGCACTAAGCATTTTTATACATTTTATCCTCAAAACATTTCTATTATTAGCCATCTTTTACAGATAAGAAAACCTTAGCTATCTCATTTACTTCCTATCCCCAAATCTATTACACAAAATTCAAAAAATGTTAAAAACTTAGTAAACTGTTTTGAAAAAGTCAAGTAATTTGATGATGCTTGATTATAACATCAAGTTATGGTGACTCCAGAGTATGAGCTTTGAAAACCAGTAAAATAATTCAGTGAGAGTTAACAGTATGAGTGGAGGGTCCACTGAATACTAACTAAATACATTTCATCAAAATGTCAATGGCAATGATGCCTGAGAGTCACCATGAGTGTTCCAGAGTGTCCTTGACCCATACCTAACATCAAGAAACTGAACTGAACAATAAGCATTCATGTTATGGTTCATATTACAAGGAGGTTCAAAGTGAAATACCACTTGCATAACGAGTAGAATATCAATCAAGAGAAATGCCAAAGACTGGGATACAGTGCCCAAGAAGATAGGAACCAAACTAAAGAAGGAGGATTTTGAGAACAGTCCTACACCAGAATAAACTTGTACATATTCTGTTCCTATTTATGTTACAGCTGAAGATTTACTTGGTCTAACCACCTAAAATAACAATAGAAATTGAGTCTTAACAACTAACAATGAGTCAACATGTGGGCTTGGATTTATATTCTCTAACAGAGTTCATCAAGGCCTTAAGTATTTGTCCTAAATCCTCTTTCCTGAGGTTTCTTCCACAAAACACAGCATTTGCCTTTGATTTTGAAAATATAGTCAACATCAATTATTCCACCTAATCTGTTTGTAACATGACTGGCCTTTCACTTGAAATAGTCTACATTGGGAGGATAAGAGGATTAAATCATCATTGCCTTCACTTTTTCATTCTTAATTACAAATGACTCAGCTAAATAGTTCCTGCACTTTTCTTTCTGCAACTTTTCAAAGAAACTTTTTTATATTTTTTTATGCTTTTTGTAATATAATGCCCTGCTCCATTCTTGTGGGTATAATGTGATTATATACAAACTTGGGCAGTTTAATTTTGCATTCATGCACAGTACAGACTCAAAGATAAGGAGGGAATTTTTTGTCATAAAATATGCATCAAAATATAAAGGATATGTCATCACACATACTTATATAAACAAAAACCGCCTTTGGAAGCTGCCTTTGATTCCTTTTGAAAGCAAGCTGAGTAGAAATATTGTTAACTAAATTTATTGAAGACATAATTTTCAAGATGTTTACAACTATCAAAACAATCGTGAGATGTTTTTAAAAAATTTTGGAGTTTTAAAAACTGATCTATTCAACTTATGCTACTGGTTGTCATAGTTTTGTATTTTTTGTTCTCTAAATTTTCATCAAAAATCTATCACAATATTATGCTAAGAATTTATAGTGTAATGATATTCTGATTAGGGTCAGTTACAAAATTTACAAGTGGTCCTCTAATTGTATTTCTGAGTGTCTAGTGGATCTGAACTTTAGAGTAATCTGCAATACTACTTCTGTTTTGCATATTTTAAGTATTCAGTCAGATAGGAAGGAGTCTTCCACTAAAAGGACTTTCAAGCCTTTGTCTCTTTAGGGACAAAGACAGAATAATATAAATGTTTCTCCTGGAGCTGATAGCTGAGGGCTTGTGTGTTTTCCGGAGGAGATAACCTTGTAAGGGTCTTAATCTTTATTTACCTTTCCTACTACAAAGACACTTGCTCTGCATTAGACTTCAGACATGCTATGTAAGACACACTTTAGGATCTTTGGTTGTTTAAATTTTAGACAAAATAGCTTGCAAAATGCTTTCCAGTGTTCCAAGTTTGCTTAGATTTTGTATTTTTGTTATAGATACCTTTGATTTCTACATGTTTTGCTTTCTCAATGAGTACCATTTTATCATAATTTTTTTTCCTCTTTTTGTTTTTGAATGGATTGATGACTCTAACAGAGAGAACAACTATATGGGTAGTCCATGCCCTAAAGTAGAAGAAAATGATAGGAGCTTAGTTTTGCAAAGATTTTTACAATAATTTCAAAAATAGGTACTCCATATTGGTCCATGTTGTATATCTTAATGAGAAAAAAATTAGGTGAGCTGTTCTGAAGAAACCAATAGTGATAAATACATAAGTTATCCCAAAAGCAATACAAAAATGTGATCCGGAGAAACCACAGCTATATTTCTGGAACAATATTGTTATTTTCTTACCAATGCAATTCAACTAATATTATGAATTAATAACCAAAGTCTCTGATATAACCAGCCACTTGATCAAAACTGAGTTTCCAATTATCAGAGATGCAAGTAGTAAGAAACTAACTGTAAAATGGGCCATTAGTGTGCTGCTCTTGTCAGATCTCTCTTTAGATTTAACAAGAAGAAGCACCCAGATGGTAATTAGTACAAATCTTTCTTTTTTGTTTTACCTTTAAGGTAAACTGTATTAAATCAAGTCAAGCCTTTTTTTTTCTCCTTAACTAAGATTCAAAGCAATCTTCTTTAAGCAAAGAGAAAATGGTTTGAGTTGAGGTTATGCCAACAAAATCTATTAATTTGTGTTTTGGGGAAGGTCTTTCCAGTACTCACCCATATTGCCCTAATCACATTCTAATAAAAATCTCAGAGCCCACCAAGGTAAGATTTCTTAACACAGAAATCTTTAGCCCACTATGGAAGTTTCCAGTGTACCTGGCAACCATTAATGAAGAGCATATAAACTCATTATTCAACAAATATTATTGAGGACTATCAGTGTGCTAACCCAAGTTGTATTCTTTGATCAGAAAAAAATTAGCTTGACATTGTGCGTGTAGATGGCTAAAGTTTTCATAGGCTTGTAGGAAAAACAGGAACATTCATAGTTAATTTAATAGAGTAATGTAGTAAGTGGAAGAATAGGTGTTCCTAGAGCGATGGAAAGAGGAGTACTTAATAACTAGAAGATTATATGGAGGGGACAATACCTGTTTTAAGTCTTAAAGTCTGACAGCCAAGCAATGGTAAGGGAAAGGCCTTCTAGAAGAACATTGTAAAGAAAGTTATAGAGTAGTAGTTATGGACACCTGGGTGGCTAGAATTAAAAAGCAAAGCAGAAAAAGATGAGGTAGAAGGGGTGGGCAACAGCAGGATTATGGAAAAAAAAACAAAGATCCATTTAATGATTTTAAGCAATGAAGCAACTTAGTAATATTTATATGTTCTGTGTAGAGTAGTCCAGTATGAAGAGTATACATTTCAAAGGGACAGATGAGGAAGGGGATATTCATTCTGGGGATGCGGTAATAAACCAGTGAAGTCATAACTCTTATCAGAATTTCATCTGTAGAGGTGGTAATGGAGAGCAGGTGGATTTAATATACAGAATAACTTGATGATTATATAGATAGGAGATGATTCCAGAATTATAGCTTGGGTAAATGGACAGATAATTTCCTTTTCATATAACATACAAAACAGAAGGAGCATATTTGTGAGGAGTATGTAATCCAAAATATTTCTGTTGTGGATATTTTGAATATGAGATACCTATGAAACAGTCAAGAAGGGGTTTTCAGCATCAGTTTCTTCATTCATGTAGAAGAATGCGAAGCTCCGTATGGGCTGATGATATAAATGTGTGAGTCACTACCAAAACACAAGTATGAATAAGACAGACATACTGAAAGATGCTGATAGATGAAGCACACAGAAGGCCAAGAGAAGTGAATACAGAAGAATGCAGTGTCATGGTAGCCCAGTGAACAAAGAAATTCAGGAGAAGGGAGTGGAAAATTGAAGAGTAAAGATGATGCTCTTACAGTAAGATCTGAAAAAAATAGTTTTATCAGCTGTGAACATTCTTCATTGTGTTAGGATCTGTGAGAGAACTCAATGACCAAACAGGGAGGCTTGGTGCATAAGACATTAACTTTTTCACATGCTGATTTTTTTCTGCTTTCCATATATCCTAGCTATGTATATGTTATTGAGATGGCTCCATAGTAAATGACAAAATCCATCATCCCTTAGTTTACTGTTTTCTGATGAAGTAGAGATAGCTACTCTTATGTATCAATACTTTCACCATTAAGAATTATGGTGTCTTTAAAATGGGGTAGCTTTGAAACATGCCTCCCATCAGATTTGTGGAAAAACACTTTCATATGGCACCCTGGTAATTGTACACAACCTCCACATAAGCTGTGAAGACAAGGATGAACAACAGCATGGTGCCTGTCTGAAGATGGCCTATGATAGTCCCCAGAACATGGCAAGATTGTCTTGTGAAGTTCTATCAAATCTATTTCTAGTGAGGCATGGGACTTTCTATCTTACCCCAACTTCAGGTACAGTGTCAGATGATTAAACAGATTGGCTGTAGTTTAGAATTAGCTTCTCTGGGGCAGGAGATTTAGCTCAGTGGTTCTGGCGCCTGCCTAGCAAGCACAAGGTCCCTGGTTAGATCCTGGTAATCACATACAATGATATAATATTGGGCGTGGTAACTCAGGCCCACCAGCAATCAGTACCACACCCAACAATGCTGGGCATGGTGGCCCATGCCTGTAATCCCAGCATTTGGGAGGCAGTCAGGAGGATTACTGAGTTCCAGGTTTGCCTGGGCTACATAGTGAGCTCATGGCCAGCCTGAACTACAAAGAGAGACCCTGTCTAAAAAAAAAAAAAAAAAAAGAGCTTCTCAACACCAGTGGCCTACCACTTACACTATTTGTCATCTGGTCCCTCAGATTTGGTATTTCACTATGGGACTAGGGATATGAGGAACTGACTGTGCTGATTTTGCTATCGCTGTTGGTGTAATAACAAATTTTCTAAAGCCAACTGGGACTGTTGTCTTCTTACTAAGTGGATCTATGCAAGTGTGACAGACCATTTTAGCAGCTACTATCCATGTGCGGATTAGGACTGTTTGACTACCTGGCATGGATCTGATCTAGGAAGTCCATAAATACTAAAATGAGTAAACTCTGCTGAAAACCTTTACCTAATAAACTAACTCAATCCAGCATGGTCTAGTAAATCACCACCAGCAGCAGTAGCAACTTGATTTCAAATTTGAAGAATTTTCCCCTAATCATTAGGAATCCTTAAGATTACCTCAAAATAATAACCATATGTGGGCTGGAGATTTAGCTCAGTGGTTCCGGTGCCTGCCTCACAAGCACAAGGTCCTGAGTGCGATCCCAGTAACCACATAGAATGCTGGGCGTGGTGACTCACGCCCACCAGCAATCAATACCACATACCACAGTGCCGGGAGTGGTGGCTCACACCTGTAATCCCAGCTCGGGAGGCAGAGACAGGAGGATTGCTGAGTTCGCGGCAACTTGCCTGGGCTACATAGTGAGCTCAGGGCCAGCTTGAACTACAAAGCGAGACCCTGTCTCAAAAAAAAAAAACACACACACACACACACATGTAAAAGATACAGAGTAACAAAACAGACCCTTCTCTAAGCACTCCCTTCTGAACTTTAACTTTATTTATTACAGAACACCTAGATTTAAAATACTCTCTTACATTCAAGATTTGGATCTTTTTTTTCCTTTGAACATTTAGCAGTAGTGTTTACTTGGTAGTGACAAATGTGAATTGGGAAAATTGACACTAGATAATATCAGTGACCCTGTTATAATGTAACTGGTCAATCTCTGTAAACATGAGAATCTTACTATAAAACATGTTTAGGAAATCAGTTGTTTTAATCTCTGGCTAAGGTTATAGTCAGTGGTTTGCAAGAGGATAGATCTGATACAGGATACATATATTTATAGGACTATCTTATATTATTTACCCAAAAAGTCAAACGCAAAAGAGTACAAGAGGTCTGTTCAAACTCTAGAGACCTGAAAAATCCAGCCAGGGGTCTGGATCTCATGGTAATGTCTCACACAAGTTCAGCCAGAGGCCTAGACTTCACAGCAATATCTCCTGCAAATCTGTATCAAGGATCTGTATGAGAAACAGAAAGGCCAGCAGTGGAAGCTAGAAAATCTGTGCCAGTGAGGTGAAGGATCTGTGCTAGATGGCTGAGGTTCTACATTGGAACTAGGAAGGGATACTCAAGTGGAAGATGAGAGCTTCCCTGAAGAGAACAACAATCACCCCTTGGGGAGCGGGAGGACCTCAGCTCCTCTGACAATAAGAACAGCCAGGTTCATATCAAGAAAACCAGCCACAACAATGCTTCTCCCAGGAAATCAGCAGCATGCAATCTTCCCCTCCAATTCCCCTTTTATGCCATTGGCAACAATCTTCAGGTGCATCTTCCACACCCAGACCCACACTGAATCTTTCAGCTAGGTGCTCCCATTTAAATTAACCATTAGTTAATCCACCACAGCTAATAATTGAAAGACAAAGAAAAATAAAGAAATAAAGAGGAGTGGGGGAAAAAAGACTTTTTTTCTCCAAAGATAGTCC
Organism: Thryonomys swinderianus; assembly: GCA_004025085.1. Taxonomy (NCBI): domain Eukaryota; kingdom Metazoa; phylum Chordata; class Mammalia; order Rodentia; family Thryonomyidae; genus Thryonomys; species Thryonomys swinderianus. The sequence continues at coordinate 14,036 of PVIC010017438.1, read as the reverse complement.
TTTTTCTAAGTGAGATCTTATTTATTTCTAGGAAGATTGACTAATTAAGGATGTTCATACCAAGTGGAACACATCAGCTTTTTCTACTGATGAGGAAATGTATCCAAAAGGAGAAGGTATTTGTCATTCTTTCTACATTTTCTAGATTTTGCAAAAAAAAGATTATTTTAATGATGTAATGAATTATTTTAGTTTGTTATTTTTAAGAACTATTTCATATATTTTAAAGCATAGTGTGAGGTATTATTGATTAATTTTTCAACATGAGCATCTATTCTCTATATTCCTTGTGCTTAGTACTATAGATAAAAAATGAATAGAACATTGTTGCTGTCCTCAAACCATGCAAATAAAACAGAGCATATAACAGATATTTTTACATAATGTAGGAAGTAAAATGACAGAGCCATTAAAAAGTACTATGGGTGTATTTCATAGTATGAAAATATAAAGGCATACAAAATGAATCAATGAACAAGCATTTTTTTAGAATAGAGTATGGAAATGAAATTTGTGTATATAATGTTTTGCTTCTGTTAATTTAACTAACATTTATTAAATATTTACTGTGTACCATGCCCTGGTACCATTTCCTTTATACTTACTAGTTTGCCAGTGGTGCTTAATCCAATCCTGATAGTATAAAAAGTTTGAGATGATTACAGAACAGAAATGAAATCAGTGGACAAAGGCATGAAAAGTGGGAAAGTAATACCCTGGAATTGGGGAAAACAGAATGTGTAGTCTGTTTAATAACTATTTTGGAATGTAGTGTAAAGCAGTGAAGAAGTATAAGCAGACCATTTGGGCCAGCTATATGAGTAGTATTCAGTATACTCCCAAATAATTGAAGTCAGTGTACCTTAGAGATAGTTGTGTGCTCATGCTTATTTTGATACAAGTCACATTAGCTAAGTTGTGGAAATAACCTAAGTATTTGTCCTCATACAAATGAATACAGAAAAAGTGGTATATATGCATAATTGAATATCATTGAGCATTAAAGCAAAACAAAATCAAGTCATTTGCAGAAAAATGTGTGGAATTGTAGATCATTATGTTAAGAGAAATAAGCCAGATGGAGTCATATAACTCGTTTTTTTCTTAAATGTGAAAGAAAAAAAGAGAGGCAACATGATTAAAGTAGAATGGAAAGTATTGGAGGAGAGGAAGTGGATCAAGGGAAAGGAGGATAATGGGGATGAAAATGATCCAAGAATGTTACATGCGTATACACATTTGCCAAAATGAAATTCACTATTGTGTGTAAATGATATACACTATAAAAAGACTTGTAAGCAGGCCTGAAATGATTTCTATTTTTAAATCAAGGAAGTATGTCCTCTTATCAAAAGATAGACATGTTTTTCCATGTACCTTGTACAAAGTTCAAATAAAAACCCTGAAAATTATACATAAACCTAAGAAGACTAAAAGGTGAAGAGAAGAAAGCAGACCATCAAGGAAACTTGGATTCAAGGAATAATTATCATACCAAGAACCTGGAAGATCTTAATGGTAAAAGAAAATCAATATATGCCAACAAGATGACAGAAATGTCAGACTTATCAGACAACAAGTAGAATAGTGGTTACCAGGTACAAAGGGAGGAAAGGTCAGGGAATTATTTGTAATGGATGTGTTCTGGAAATGGATACTGGTTATGGTTACAAAACGTTATGAATATTCTTAATGTCACTGAGTTTTACACTTACAAATGATGTAAGTGGTAATTTTATGTTAAATATATTTTACCACAATGAAAAGATTTAAAAACAGAAGAGAGAAAATTATAAAAAGAAGCAGCACAACATTTTTCAAATATTGAAAGTTATTTGTCAGCTCAGGATACTGCAGTCAACAAAATGGCTTCCAAGAATGAAGAGTAAATCAAGATATCCTCAGGTGAAGGACATTTTGTCAGCAGCTGTACCCTAAAAGAATAGATAAAGAAAGTTCTCTAAACAGAAAGAAAGTAATGAAAGAAAAATAATTGAACAAGGAAGAATACAGGAAGCAAAAAATATTGGGAAATATAGTATAGTCTTTCTCCTCTTGAATTTCATAAATTGTCTTATAGTTGAAACAAAAACTGTATCCTTGTCAAATATATTTTTCAATGTACATAGAGGATACGTACATATATTATGTATGTGTATATATTTGTGAGTGAGTTAAACCAGTAAAAGGCCATTATATTTCTTTTTCTACAATGTCAAAATTTATTAAATTTTAATAGACTCACAAGCTACAATTGTTTCTGCAGCTTTACCTCACTGAATATGTATAATTTCACTTGGAGTTCTGACCATGGCAATTATAGATTCTTTGTTCCATATCAATCTTAATTACTAATCTTCATCACTAATATCCAATTATCTTAACAGTCAAATCTCACATCACTTTTTATACTATAATGCATAGGCTACAGAAAGTAGTATACAATCATTGTTAATCCCTTATCTATAATTTTTATTCTATTTTTATATGCTGTGAGCATAAAAAATGCCTATACAGTATAACTAAAATGAAACATGAATTCTAAGAATTCAAAATAGCATTTCACATACTTATAAGGGAAAAGTGAAAGAATGTGTATGAAATATGAAAATACAGGGATGACACCATTTAAAAGGTAACATTTGTAAGCAGAAAAGTGCAATCTCTTCACTGTGGCAATTCTAATGGAACACATTTCATGATGACTCCTCTGCTTTCCCTCACTTCATGAAGATTCATCTTGTGTTTGCTAAGTCAGAAAACGTATCTATAGAACAATATATAATTTCTAAGCTTGTCTGAAGCAGCACATCTTCTCTAGTTGGAGCACATGTACTTTCTGCCATGTCATACAATTATAAATTTGCCCCCCCCCTTTTTTTTTTTGAGACAGGGTCTCGCTTTGTAGTTCAGGCTAGCTCTGAGCTCACTATGTAGCCCAGGCAAGCCTCGAACTCAGCAATCCTCCTGTCTCTACCTCCCGAGTGCTGGGATTACAGGTGTGAGCCACCATACCCGGCACAAATTTGTCCATTTTTATGGCATTTGGAATCTGATAGAAGAAACGGAGTCAATGGATGAGAATCTGATAGCATTTTCTTGCTTTCCAGGATTTTTTTTTTTTTGCAAAGCTCCTGTAGGAGTGCATAATTAACAAGCTTTTTAAATTAGCATGGGGCTACGTTTAATATTCTACAAAACTATCTTATTTTGATTTATTTTTTGGCAGATTGCAACCAAGATAAGGACAGCATTATTTTCTTTTAAATGTGTACATATTTTTAAATGATAAAATGTATTTAAAATCGTGAAAACTATACAAATATAAGGTAATATTTAAAAGCATAACATATGTAAATAGCAAGTGTTGGTAGTTCTGGTAAATGACTTTTTGGTGTTAGTTTTCTGGTAATTTGAAAAATAAAGATCTAAGACTTTATACCTGCTTAGCTACTAATCTGAATATGTAAGTTCAAAGGACAAAATTAAAGATATTTTCAATAGTAAACTTTTTTCATTGCAATATCTTCACCAAAACTATTTCACAGAGCTACCTGCATAAAATATATTGTAACAACATCATGTGAAATTGCTTTTGCATAAAATTAAAAGAAAAATCACAAATTCACCAGAATATGTACAGTTGCAAAATGGTTTCGTGTACTTAGAAAATCAACTAAATTAAGAGTAAGAGAGTGTACCCTTTGCCTAACTTCAGAGGTCATACTATTACGTGAATCATAAACCAAATTAATCCTTGATATTTTCTTCCACAATATGGAGATTCCCTTCTCTTAGATGCTCAAATGAGGCCATGAATTTTTTGTCAGTGTATATTATACAAATGTAAGCTGATATCATTTAAAAGAATTAAAATATCTAAATATCCACAGAATTGGCAATTTAGTTTTCCTTTAAGGATTATTTTGAGATGAAAACTTTATTTCTGTTTAGTTTTCTTTGTATTTTTTTTTTTTTTAGGAAAAAAGGTGACAAACATATCCAGCTAAAGTTTTGTCACTTTTTTGCTAAAACACAAAACAAAGCAAAAATTTTTAGTTTCTAGATTATTTTTATGTTATTTTCTGGTCTCTGTTTTGTTTATTCTGTTCTAATTGTTATTTCCTTTCTTTCATTAAGTTTGCCCTTAGTTTCTCATTTTTTTCTAGCTCCTTGAGGTAGGAAATGTTACTAGCATAAATACGGACATATTGCCTAGTGGAATAGGATAGAAAGTCCAGAAATAATGTATTTAGAGTTGATTTTTTTGACAAAGGTTTCAAATACACATGATAGGACATAGACACTCTCTTTTAATAAATGATATTTGAAAAACTTGATATCCACATGCAGAAGAATGAAATTGGACATTATAATATACTATAAGTCAACTCAAAATGAATAAAACACTTAAATGTAGGACCTGAAACTGTAAAGCTACTAGAAAAAAATAGAGGGAAATCTCTAACATCGGTGTAGGCAATAATTTTTTGGATAGGACTATAGGAGCACAGGTAGCAAAATCAAAATAGACAAATTGGATTGCATCAAACTGAAAAGATTCTGAAAATCAAAGGAAACAACAGAGTGAACAGACAACGCAGAGACTAAGAGAAAATGTTTGTAAATCATATATCTCAGAAAAGGCTAATACATAAATGTATGAGTAATTCAGATAACTCAATAATAAGTCGTATGGTCTGGATAGGCCTTCATTTGCTCAGTGTTTCATGTGCTGGAGGCTTGTTTATAATACTCCATAGTTGAGGTAGTAGACTGAGTTAAAAGTTGTGCTCAAGTGGGAAAGTGATAAGGATATGGGGAACTACCATTGGAAGAGTTTAATGAAGATATTACAGAGTAGATTACTTCTCATAAGAATGGGTTGCTATGAAGCAGGGTTGGTTATCTCAGCTTTTTCTGGTTTCCTGTCTCACCATTTGATCTCTTCCATATGCTTTCCTGCCATTCATTGTGTTACCATCTGATATGAGGATGTCATGAAATCTGAGCAAATGCCAGCATCATGTTCTTGAACCTCTAGAACTGTAAGCTAAATAAACATTCCTTTATGACTTACCCAACGTTAGGCATTTTTTTTTACAGTAACAGAATGGAATAAGACAGAAATAAGAATCTGAACATTTCTCAGAAGAAAAGATACAAATAGTGCAACCACTGTGGAAATCAGTGTGGAGATTTCTCAAAAAACTAGGATTAGATAGTCCATTTGATTGAACTATTTCCCTGCTAGGTGTATACACATATTAATTAAAAGCATCATACCACAGTGACATATGTACACCCATGTTCATAGCAGCTCAGTTTGTAATAGCTAAATCTTGGAAACAGCCCAAATGTCCATCAACTGGAGACTGGCTAAAGAAGAAGTGGTGTGGTGTGTGTGTGTGTGTGTGTGTGTGTATTACTCAGACATAAGGAATGATAGAGACATTTATACTTAAATGGATGTACCTTGAAGGTATACTGCGGGAGCCAGCCAGACAAAACAGCAGGGTCGTGAAATTGAGGGGCGCAGGTTAAGAAAAGAAAAGAAGACAGGAAAATGGGCTCGGGAGGACCTCTCAGTCAGTACTGAGCAGGCCCTGAGTATTCTTCAGTGCTCTTTTATAGTATTTCTAGCTACAGTGCTTACGTGCAAGGCTTTCAATGGACAATGTAGTTAGTGGTCAACATATAGGTTTAGCATGATTAGAATCTAAATCTACAGGAACTCAAAATACAAAGATAACTTTGTCTGGCAGAGAGTACTTAAAAACTTCCGGAATGTGCTCTCTGCTCCTAAAACTTCTCCCCAGGTGATCTGCAAGTTTCTTATCTTATGCTAAAGACGGCCCAGGCTCTCAAGGCACAAGTCTTTGTCTCTTAGAATACTTCCCTATTTCCTATTCTTGAGAAGTTACTTCTCTTTGTCATTTTACTTAATCACTAAACATTGATGCAGTCAGTAAGTCAAGCAGAGATTGTATTAGAGGAAGAACAGCAAGTTCCTAAGAGAAGGAGCAAGGGAAGGCGACTCTGGGTCAGAGGTTATCATAAGACTTCTTTCATCAGGCATCCCAATGCAGTGATCCAAAGGTCGCAGATCATCTTGGGAGCTGGGCAGCACTGTTTGGTATAGTGCAGATCTCGCAACTGCTAGTTGGTGCAGCACCCAGTGCAGATCTCCAGGCCTGAAAAGAGTCTCCTCCAGCAGGGTCTGCTTCCCACAGTATACTCATAAATGAAATAAATAGGAAACAAATGTGTACTTACTATATTATTTCCTTACTATGAGAAACTAAAGATATAAATGAGGTCCAGAATGTATGATAGATATTGGAAGAAAATGTTCAAAGGGCAAAGGGAAAAGGGAAAGGGGGTGAGGGCAAGTAAAGCAGGGAAAGAAAAAATTTGATGGTAAGTATAAAAAGTGGGAACAAAGCTTCTATATATAAGGGGAGGGGTGGTAGGGAGCACAGGGGAATGGGAAAAAAATAAGAATCAAGATATGCCATGTACAGGTACAAATTTATAATGTTGAATGTGACCATGAAGTATATTTAAAATGTACCAAAAAACTCAATAAATAAAAAACAAGATTCATCAATATGGTATATACAAGAAACATGCTTAACTTATAAAAAAATGAATTCATAGACTGAAAGTTAAAGGATGGAAGAAGTACTCCATGCCACAGGAACCCAGAAAAATGCATAGGTAGCAGTGGATTTCAAGGCACAACTGATCAGAAGAAATAAAGAAGGCCACTACAAACTTGTTTGTTAATAGAACAATCCTAGAGGAGATCAAAGATAGATAGATAGAGACAGAAGAAATGGACAGATTCCTAGATACATATCAATTACCTAAGGTGAATACAAGCTATAAAAGTTCTAAATAAGCTGTATCAGCCAGTGAGATTGAAGAATTAATTTAAGCAACAAACAACAAAAACCCAGGTCTTGTTGGATTCACTGCTCAACTATTTAAGAAATTTAGGTGATCTAATGCCACTATTCATTAAACTATTCAGTGAAATTGAATGGGAAGCAGTAATCCCAAAATCATTCCTGGAAGCAAACATTACCCTAACAGCAAAACCAGAAGATAATCCAACCATGAAAGAAAACTACAGGCCAATTTCCTTAATGAACCTAGATGTTAAAATTCTCAATAAGATCCTGGGAAACAGAGTGCAGCAAATCATCAAAAAGATTATACACAATGCAAACGCTTTTCAGTAGGATGTGCAAATGAGCTCTAGAAAGTATGACAGTTTTTGTAGAATGGAAAGTTTCCAAAGGAAATTTGGTATGGGAATGTAATGAGGGGAAGGAATAAATAAGATTCTGAAAGAAAATAAAAAAGCATGTATACAGGGGGAGAGGAGGTATGGGTGGGTAGGGATATGGGTAAAAATGAGAATTAACTTGTGTCATATATTGGTACAAATTCCCCGATGTTATGTGTGATTGTAAGATTTATATAAATTGTACCAATAAAGAATTAAAAAAAGATTCTACATAATGACCAAGTAGGATTAAATCCAGGGGTGTAGAAATGGTTCAACATATGCAGATCAATAAATGTATTATACCATATCAGCAGAACCAAGGATGAAAACAGTATGATGATCTCAATAGACAGAAAAACCATTTGACAGTCTGACACCCACTCATGTTAAAAAAAATAATAATCCTACAGAAAATTGGAATAAAAAGTCTGTCTCAATCTGTTTGAACTATCTATGACAAACCAATAGCCAACATCATACTAAATAGTCCATAACTGAAAGTTTTCAGTCTGGAATCAGGAACAAGATAAGGACACACTGTTTCACCATTCCTATTCAGTATAGGTCTGGAAACATTAGCAAGAGCAATAAGACACAATAAAGAAAGTCAGGAAAGGAAGAAGTTAAATTATCATTACTTGTGGATAACTTGATTGCCTACATAGAAGATGCCAAAAACTCATCCCTAAAGGGTCCTTATTTAATAAACAAATTCTGTACTGTAGCAGGATACAGAGCCAACATTAAAAATCAGTAGGATTCCTGTACATAAATAACAATATCACTGAGACAGAAATTAGGGAAACAACACCTTACACACTAACACTAAGAAAATGAAATATTTATGAACCAATTTAACAAAGCAGTTGAAAGACTTTTACGTTTAAAACTAAAGTACTCTTTTAAAAAGGAGATTGGGGCTGGAGATTTAGCTCAGTGGTTCCAGCACCTGCTTAGTAAGCTCAAGATTCCTGGTTCAATCCCCAGTAACCACGTACAACAATGCTGATAGTGGTGGCTCACATCCACAAGCAATCAATACCACATACCACAATGCCAGATGAGATGGCTCATGCCCATAATCCCAGCACTCGAGAGGCAGAGGCAGGAAGATTGCTGAGTTCAAAGCTTGCCTGGACTACATGGTAAACTCAAGGCTAACCTAAACTACAAAGTGGGACCCTGTCTCAAAAAAATAAAAACAAAAATGGAGATTGTAGCAGATATCAGGAAATGGAAAAAAAAAATATCCCTTGTTCCCAGCCCCAAATTAATACAGTGAAATGCCCATATTTTCAAAACTAGTATTTAGATTTTACACAATCTCAGTCAAAACACCAATAGCATACCTCACAGAACCAGAGATTACCATTCTAAAGTTCAATTGGAACCAGTAAAGACCTAGAATACCAAAAGCAATTCTGGGCAACAAAAGCGAAGGAGGAGGCATCACAATCCTTGACTGCTAATTATACTACAAAGCCACTGTGATAAAGACAACATGGTAATGGCAAAAATCCAGACCCAAGGATCAAGGGAACAAAAACAGCTCCAAACATATCCAGCTACCTTGGCTTTGACAAAGGGGCCAAACATGTTTACTGGAAGAAAGACAGCCTCCTTAATAAATGGTGCTAGGAAAACTGGCTTTCCACATGCTGAGGATTAAACCTAGACCTATATCTCTCACCATGCAGTAAACTGAAATCAAAATGGATCAAAAATTTAAATATTACAACAGAAACAATCTGCTGGAGATAGAATAGGTAAAACTTCAAGACATAGGTGTAGGCAAAGACTTTATGAACTAAAACCTGTTCACAGAAATATTACAAAGAATCAACATTAGGATCTTGTCTTATTAAAAAAAAAAACTTTTGAACAGCAAAAGAAACTGCCAACAGAGTAAAGAGACAGCCCACAGAATGGGAAAAAAATTCAGCAGCTAGTTCTTAGATAAAGGACTAATATCAGAAAAAATATAAAAACACTAAAAAATATCAGCCCCTCCAAATTTAAGGGCCCAAGACAAAAATAGTCTTCTGAAGCAACACTTCTCAAATGAAGAATTACAAGAAACAGATATATATATATATATATATATATATATATATATATATATATATATATATGGAAAAATGTTCAACATCACTGACCATTTGAGAAATGCAGATTAGAATAACACAGATCTCATCTCACTTCAGATAGAAGGCTGTCATCAAGAAATCAATAACATGCTGGTGAGCCTTTCAGGGAAAAGGAACAATTCTCCATGTTGATGAGAGTGTAAATTGGTACAATCAACATGGAAATCAGTAAAAAGATTCTTCAAAAAACTAAAACCAAAGGTTCCATTTGACCCAGCTATTCCCCTTCTGGGTATCTTCCTGAAAGAGTTAAAAGTATCATACCACAGTGCCATATCCACACCTAGGATTTTAAGAACACAATTTATAATAGCTCAATCTTGGAGGTAGCCCAGATTCTCATCAGCAGATGAATGGATAAATTAAATGTGTTTTTTATATACAATGGAGTACTGGCATAAAGAATGATAAACTTGAGACATTTTTAGACAAATTGATAAACCTTGAGATCATTTAAAGTGAAATAAATTGGACACATATAGTTTCTTTTGTGCGAGAAACTCAAAGTGTAAATAGGACTAAAATGGATAATAGACTGAGCAACAGAAAGAAAATGTTCAAATGTGGAAGAAAATGTTCAAATAGTCTCTTTTATGTGAGAAACGCAAAGTGTAAATAGGACTAAAATGGATAATTAAACACTGAAATAGGAAGACGATGTTCAAAGGAGGGGCAGGGAGAAGGGAAAAGTGAAAATTAGAATATAAAAATTAAAAAGAATGGAAGGAAAATAATAGAGACAGACATTTCTAAAGGGACAGGGGAAGGATAAAAGAGATGGGGTGAATGGGAAAAGCCATTTAAAATATATATAATTCTGTATGATGAATGTGATCATTATGTATGTTAAAGGTGTACCAATAAAATTAAATTTAAAAAGAAATAGAAACAAATATCATCAATAGAATAATTAATAAAGAAATGTGGTATATATGCCCAAAATAATAGAATACAGCTCTAAAACAGAGCCAATTAAATTTTATCATTCATGTGAACATGAATCGAACTGGAAGACATTATGTTCTGTTAACTAATGCATATACAGAAAGAAATATATGATATGAATTAATTTGTAGAATCTAAAAATTTGATCTCATAGAAACAGTATGTAAAGGTGGTTGGAGGAAACTAGAGGGAAGAGGGTATGGGGAAAGTGAAATGTACAAGGTGTACAAAATCTCATTTAGATAATAAGAGAAAGTTTTAGTAATCTTTTGCATTGCATGATGACCACATTTAATAATTACTTATATTGAAATAATTGTCAACTAGAAAGAAGGAAGGAAGAATGAAAAACAGAAAGCAAAACAAAACAAAATTCTGCTCAAAAATTATATTTGGTACCTATTGTGATCTTACTTTTAGAAAACAGAAATTATTTTCCTATATGGAATGTGTTTCTTTTACTTTGGCTTATAAAATTATATTAATTCTATAGTTTTCTTATTCCTTCATAACATAAATATGTGAGAATGCTAAGCTATTATGTATCTTTAAAAATATGATCAGAAATAGTCTGTTAATACATAATAAATGTCAATTTTTGTTTGAAAAATATTCTTGGACTCTGATAGGATCATAGGATTGTATTAGTGGTTAGGCAAAGGTAGAAAATTTGTTAAAATTAATTTATCTCTCTTAGTAAATTACAAAATAAACAAAGTGTACCTTCATACAAAGAATTTCCATAGATATTTGATAAAATTAGTCCAGCTGATACATGCTTTTTATATAATTGTATTTTGCATTCACTTTGAATATCTCAAAGAGGTAAATCATGTGGCTGACACATTAGTTGTACTTCTTAGAAATTAGTTTTTGTAGATTCACTATTGCTTCATTTACTACCTTACATATCCTAGACTCAATGCCTGGAACAAATCAATCAAGCTTTTTAAAATAAAAATCTAAAGGAAAATGGTGCATGAGTCAAACTGCTTCCAAATTGGTTGAAAAACTATTCTCAACCAAAAATACTCATTATATTTTACTTTGACACTATAATTTAATGACCTTTCGGTCCTTGAGTAAGAATAATCAAAACCCATATTTCTGAATTCACCGATAGCTAGTGACTTCCTCCACATATAGACATTAGCCATGTTCTACCATTAAATGGCTTAGGAGAAGTACAAGTACTATCGTGGGTGATTTGAATTGGAATGGTGCCATAGTTTGGATCTGGAGTATACACAGAAAGCCCATCTAGTAAAGGGTTAGCTCCCAATTTGGTACTAGTAGGAGGAAAATCTAATAAAAGAGAAATAATAATTAATGAAGGGAAATCTAATAAAAGTTTTGGTCATTGGCCATGGGTCTACGGAAGATACATTGGGGTCCAAGTCCCTGTCCTTTCTTCTCTTTTTCTTTCTGGACACCATGATTTGAAGACTTTCTGCCATTATGTGCTGCCTTGCCTTAGGCCCAAAGCAATGAAGCAATCAGTTATATATTGCACCCTCAGAACTGTGAGTCTAAATAGATCTATCTTCTTGATAAAGTGATTATTTCTGTTGTGTTGTTATGGTAGCAGCAAGCTAACACAAATTTTTACATTTATTATGTAAAAAATACCTTTGCATAGATTTGTAATTAAATGCAATGAATTCATATGTCTCAAATTAAAGCAATGTATATATACAAACCATTTCATTACTAAAAGACATGAGAGGGCTGGAGGATTAGCTCAGTGGTTCCAGTGCCTGCCTCACAAGCGCAAGGTCCTGAGTTCAATCCCTGGAAACCACATACAATGCTGGGCATGGAGACTCACGCCCGCCAACAATCAATACCACATACCACAGTGCCGGGCATGGTGGCTCACGCCTGTAATCCCAGGACTCGGGGGGCAGAGACAGGAGGATTGCTGAGTTCGAAGCTTGCCTGGGCTACATAGTGAGCTTGAGCTCAGAGCCAGCCCGAACTACAAAGTGAGACCCTGTCTAAAAAATAAATAAATAAATAAATAAATAAATAAATAAATAAATAAGACATGAGAGTTGGTGCAGTAAAACAGGAGCATCATGGACAAAATGATTATTCCAGAAGGAAAACTTGTTGGCATAGCATTATATTCAAGAAAATTTCTAGCCACCTATACGTTAACATTACAGAAAGCAGTCACTTCATAGAAGGGAACCCTGTACTATTATTGTAAATTACACATGTATATAACTAAACGTATTTTCTAGTACAATTGCCCAGAAAAATATCTGTAGTGGACAGAAAAATTGCCTATTTCTCACAAAGTTTTATGTGGTCATATCCACATAGATGGTCACCTTCTTCTGTCTTTCTTAAGGATATTCACAACTTCTGTTTTCTAGCCTTTCTGGAAATAGATGTAAAGTAGGAAGAAAACTTAACCAAGTATTTACTAGTTTCCAGAAAGTGGGCACATCTGTTTACTGCGTCTCATTTGATTATGTTCTGAATTGAAAACTTCTGTAAGTTAACCCATCTGATCCTTGGCTAACATATAATGAGGCCAAATTATGTACCTTAATGTAACCTAGATATTCATTTCTATTTCCCCATTTTAGTGATCATTATTTTCACACACAAATGCCTTATGGGACATAGTTATTTCTCTTCTTTGCTACTTTCTAACTCTCAGTAAAGCTTCAGATGACATCTCGTAAACACCAAAATTCATTGTCTGGATCTTTTCTAAATGAGCAGAACTTGTTATTGCATTCTTAATGGTATGGGGATTTTTCTTAAATGCTTGGCATTGATTAGTATCTCTCTTCATCTCTGGGCCTTAGACTTTTGAGTTGATGCTGGAACAAGTTAAGAATTTGGGGGATTAGAGTGATTATATTATGTATATGAGAAGGAAATGAGTTTCTGTGGAACAGAGATAGAATTCTGGGGTTTATATATGGTTTTTGTCCCTGGCAAAAGTCATATGAATTTTGGTTGCCAGTATAGCAATGTTATCTGGTAGAGCCATCAAGAGGAATTAAAATATTTCTTATACTCCAGGATTAATTATTGCAAGAATAATGAGAATTGATTCTTGCAAGTTCCTGAGAATGAGTTGATATAAAGTAAGTCACTGCTTTTGTCTGGTCCTTTTCCACAAAAGGTACCCTGTTGTCTTTTGGTGTCCTCCATGATACTTTTACCAGAAGCTGGGCAGATGCTTGCCTTATGCTCTTGGACTTCAGAACTGTGAACCAAAATAACTCGCTTTTTTTTGTAAATTAACTAGTCTCAGGTATTCTGGTATAACAAGAGAAAATGAAGTAAAAAGATGCTTCTCAAATTCACATGGAAGATTAACCAAGATTGATCACATTCTGGGAAATAAACACACTTTGGCAAATTTATAAGAATAGAAATCATGGGCTGGAGTTTTAGCTCAGTGGTTCTGGCACCTGCCTGGTAAGCACAAGGTCCCTGGTTCAATCCCCAGTAACCACATACAACAATACTGGGTGTAGTGGTTCACGCCAGTAATCCCAGAATTCCACAGGCAGAGGCAGGAGGACTGCTAAGTTTGAGGCTTGCCTGGACTACACAGTTCAAGACTAGCCTAAACTACAAAGTGAGACCCTATCTCAAAAAAAAAAAAAAAAAAAAAAAAA
>PVIC010017437.1:0-32743 GCA_004025085.1 Thryonomys swinderianus | reverse complement strand
GTGCAAGGACCTGAGTTCGATCCCCGGTTACCACATATAATGCTGGGCGTGGTGGCTCACGTCTGTAATCCCAGCACTCGGGAAGCAGAGACAGGAGGATTGCTGAGTTTGCGGCGGCTTGCCTGGGCACCATAGTGAGCTCAGGGCCAGCCTGAACTACAAAGCGAGACCCTGTCTCCAAAAAGCAAAAAAAAAAAAAGGCAGAGGATTGTAAGGTGGATAGGGGAAGGAAAAAAATCAGAAGTCATATACTGGTACAAACTCTCAGTGTTGAGCGTGATCATAATAGGTATATATAATGTACCAGTAAAGATTCAAATTTAAAAAAAAATGAAGAGGGGGCCGGAGATTTAGCTCAATGGTTCCACCACCTGCCTAGCAAGTGCAAGGTCCCTGGTTCAATCCTGGTAACCACATACAATGGTGACTCACACCTACCAGCAATCAGTACCACACCCCACAGTGCCGGGCGTGGTGGCTCACACCTGTAATCCCAGCTCTCAGGAGGCAGACAGGAGGATTGCTGAGTTCCAGGCCTGCCTGGGCTACATAGTGAGCTCAGAGCCAGCCTGAACCAAAAAGCGAGACCCTGTTTTAGAATGAATGAATGAGTGAGTGAATGAATGAATGAATGAATGATAAAAAAATAAAGAATAGGGTCACCCAGGTATGGTGGTGCACACCTGTAATCCCAGCCCTCAGGAGGCCGAAGCAGGACGATCACCATGAGTTTAAGGCCAACCTGAGCTACGTAGTGAGATTCTGTTTCAAAAAGCAAAACAAAACAAATAATAACAGAAAAAGAAAGCATATATAATTTAAAAGAAACCCTTTTGCCTTAGCCAGATATAGTAGTGCCTGCCAGAATATCTACCAGAGGGATAGCTTAGGGAGATACCGTAATAACAGGGGAAAAAATATCCCATATTTAGAAAACTAACTGAAAGCAAAATCCTGTGGGATCGTGGAGATTGGGAGATGGGCTTCAGCCTGAGTGTGTGGACAGGCTGCCCGTGCAGAGCAGCTTTCCAGGCCTGCAGTGTCCCCATCCCAGCCGGGATGGTGTTCCCGGTCCATGCTCCTTTACCCCTGCTGGACTGTTCGGCTTGGCCTCTTTGTCTTGTAATATTTACCTCAGAACTTCCCAACTCTTTGGGTAATTAAATATCTCCAAAGCAACAGAGCTCCCCCTTCACTCACTGGACCTATTTTTCTCTGTCCCACATAAAAATAATTAGCCCAAATGAAGAAGGTTTCATGTATAAGAGGTAATTAAAAATTCTACCCTCGGCTAGGCTGTAACTCAATGGCAGAGCCTTTGTGTGAGATGGGTGAGGCCCTGCATTCCTTCCCTGTGCCAGGTGCACGTGTACACGCGCACATACACACACACTCTCTCCCTCTCTCACTCTCTGTCTCTCTCTCTCTTCCATCCTGCATGGGTAAGTAGAAGTACTCACTTAATACATACATAGGGTTTAGTCTTGGCTCTGCCTCACTTGAGCCTTTGGGTATACTTTACATCTCTGAGACTTAATCTCATACATGTAGAGCACCCCTCATGTGACAATCCAAAATATTTCAAAATCTGAACTGCTATGAGCACCTTCATGATGCCATGAAACCTTATTTCATGTGCAAAACCATTAAAAATCTTGCATTAAATTGCTTTCAAGTTATGCATCTAAAGTATGTATGAAGCATAAATTAATTTTCTCTTTAAACTTGGACCTCATTCCCAACATAGCTCATTATATCTATAAATAGTCCAAAAGCGGAAAAAATTCCAAAATTGAAAACACTTTTGGTCTCAGCATTTTGCATAATGGGTACTCAACCTGCAATATTCATAACAGAGGCTTACAAGCAAGTTATAACGACTCGATGGCCAGTGTAGGTAGTGTGCCTGTCAGTGCTTGTTGCAGTTAGTGGCTGCTTATTCTTCCTCACATTCCTCCTAAGAAACATGTCATGTTGTATGATTCTGGGTCTTGTGAACACAGACTTCTCCCAACAGGAAGCCACAGAGGGCAGGCAGATGTGCACAGGCAGAAATCACCCTACTTCCACACATAGCTTCAGTGCTTGATGAAAAATAGCTTTAAAAAAAAAAAAAAGGCCAGGGATTTAGCTCAAGTGTTACCAGGCCTACTTTGTAAGCACAAGGTCCGAGTTCAATCTCTGTACTGCCAATATTTTATATATATATATATATAAAATCATATATATATGAGATCTGTTAAAAGCAGAAAAATGGGGGCTCAGTCAGACATTCTGCTAAAGCACAAAAGCCCAGGGGCAAAAGAGGAGAAAGGCCTGAGTTGGTGGGCCTTCTGCAAATGGCAGAACCCTTTTACTAGTCCTGGCAAGTCTTCTTCATCAGCTTCTAAGATAGGAGTGACCTGTTTCTGCTAGATACAGGCTAAAGACTTCTCCCCATAGATTCCTAATAATGTTGTCTAGCTTGACCAGAGTGGTGATGAAGTTCCAGGTCAGGAAGTGACCCATGTCATTAGTTTCCATTTGTACATTAAAGTGACCCCACCCACGGTGGTGGTATTTTCCTTGTCTACTCTTCAGAAGCTAAGCAAGAACTGCTATGGGAACTTTTGCCCAAAGCAAGAAAGAGGTGAAGTGTTTTCATGTTGATTATTCACTGTAGTGATCTGCCCCACTCAGGTCCTTGGGGCCCACATGTGACTTTGACATTCCAGAAGGAACAGAATCCTGAGCCAGGTCTTATCCTTGGTAGGAAGATGTCTCTGGGCCAGGCAGCAGTCTGTACTAGGATAGTCACGCTTGACATGGCTTTATCCATATCTCTCAGTGTTTCAGGAAGTGAGAGGATGTAGCAACAGTGTCACTTCCAACTGAAGAAGAAAGCAGATTGAGTCAGTACCCCACACAAGCCTTTATAATATCGTCTGGGGCTCTCGGTGAGGAGAGGAACCCGGATTTCACAGGTTAACCTTGTGAATGTTTCTGAAAACAGCAAACTAGCAGTATAGAAGTCACTCTGACACATTTTCAAAGCAGATTTAGAAATCGGTGCAGGTGGCTGGCCTGGTAATGGTTTCCTCAGGGGAGTTCACCTTTCTTAGCATCTCCCCTGAGAGTTGGTAGTTCAGATTTGGTGTAGACAAACTAATCTTTCCTGAGAGAAAAGTCACTGAAAACTACCCTGTAACTTTTTAACAAAAGAAAAAAGAGGGGGCCAGATGTAGCTTAGTAGCAGAGTTAGCAGCACAAGGCCCTGGGACTAACACTAGCATTTAAAAGAGACAAAAGAAACAGACAGAATAGGGAATATCCTTGAGCAACAATCTGTGTGGCAGAATGGCAGGCGTGAACTTCTCATTTCAAATCCCAGTGCCATTTCTTACTGAAACCTCTCCCCAAGTAGCACCTCTTATTCTCTCTGGGTCATCAGTCCCTGCTAGCAGGTCGGTGACACCTGTGTTGCATCAGAAAGAAGATTCCCTGGGGCAGAGACCTTGTCTGTTTTGTCAGTGGTACTCTTAAGTGCCTGGCACAGTGCCTGCCTGGAAGTAGGTGTTCAGCAAATGCGTGGTAAAGCAGTGGTTGAATGAATGGATTCCTCTAGCCACCCTACTTAGAGACAGGAAATGAGACTAATCGATGTCAGGTCACTGTGACTTTTCCTAGGTCCTTGTCAGAATCAGATTTCAGTCAACCTTTCTCACTCTAAAAAAGCTGACCTCATCCAAGTAAGAGCAGAGTACTCACTAGGGAATGGGAGGGTCAGGGGAGATGGAAAGATCAGATCAGGGTTCCACAACCCAGCAAGACAGGAGCAACTGGCCTAATGTTTTTCATTACCTATAATGTACAAGTTATTATATATTCATAATACTGTAAGAGTCTGAAAGTTCCCAATACATAGAAATGATAAATGTTTAAGGTGTTAATTATCTGGATTTGATTACACTGTTTACGTGTATCATATTATACTGTATCCCGTAAATATGTATAATGATCATGTTTTTGTGAACATTCGGAAAATAAAAAAGGCATGAGAAAACAGGTAAGAAATGAATTTGGGCAGAGAAGATAAAGCCCTCAAATGTCCCGATCCCTTACGTGATACCTACCCGTAGTCAGTGGAAACCTGTACCATCTTCAGCAGAGAGGCCATGTACTGCTACTGCTGCTGTTACCACAGGTGGGCGGGGCAGGCCACCAGTGCCTGCCTGAGGCCCTTGGAAGATGCTACCTCTTCAGAGTCATCCATGACCCTTGTCTCCTGGAAATCAGATACAAAGCAGTTTCTGGCAGCTCTTGTTCCTCAGTGAGAGCAGATTGTCCTGCTGGGAAAAGTGCCCTGAGCATGATGTGTGGAGCTCATGGAGGCAGTGACTGTTCCAAAACAGACTCTCAGGTCAATCCCAGAGCCTTTTTCCTATTTAGGAGGTGGCCCAGATACTGGGAGCTGTTTTCTTTTGGTATGTGTGAGGCTGTAATTGGCCTCTCCGTGACTAGAGATCTGCTCACCCTGCCTTAGTGACAGACAACTGTGGAGATTACTTCAAATCTTCCATCCCATTTTTAGCTGGGAAAGTCCCTGTGTGGCTGCTGTCGCGTGGAGACTTGGGAACTAGGGGGCCAGGTGGGTCTCGACCAGCTAGCCTGACCTATCTTGCACCTGTGATTAGGGTTTGCTTTTTGTGGGGTTTTGTTATTTTAGAAATATAGTCTTGCTGTGCTGCCCTGGGTGGTCCCCAACTCCTGGGCCAAAGCAGTCTTCCTGTTTCAGCCTCCAGAACACTGGGACTATAACTGTATGTTCCCAGCCCAGCTTGCCAGTGATTTTATGCCCACTCTCCTGTCATCTCTTTTCCTAGCTAGTTGATGACACAGAGGTATCTGGGAAAGGGTTTCTGCAGTTGTAGGCCGTGACCCAGGCCTGTTCTCTGTGGTTTCTTTTCCTGTCTCAGTCTATCTTCATCATCTGGACAATCTATAAGATAGTCCTACACTCAGGACACAGAATCAAGGATGCTGATTTTACTTTTTTTTTTTTAATTGCATTTCCTATAGTACTCTGAGACTGTAGGCTGAGAATGTTGAATGTATTAGGCATCAAGGAGTTTTGAATGTCTGGCAGGTCTCCCCTGAAGGCCACCTTCCCTTCAGTAAATCAGCCTCCGTGGAGACCTAGTCTTCATAGGACACCCTGCCAGGGCATCCCCTTGTCACCAAAACCTAGGTGAGGCTGAGCTCTGCACAGCACCCATGCCACCGGGTGGGCCTGGTGGTGTTAGAACAGCAGAGTGACTGCTCTCTCCCACCTTGACTTTCACCAGTAAAGACACTTCTTAACATTCTCCTGGGCAGCATGTCCTTCCTCTAGAGGCCTGATGTGTGAATGATTTGAATAGTTCTAAGGACTTCTGGTTTCTTTTTTGTTGGTTATAGCCAAGTCCAGAATTAAATCAACATTTTCCCTCCCAAGAGACCCTGGGCTGGGGTTTGGACTGCCAGGTTCTGATGCTTGATGATCCATTAGTCTGCAGAGCTTGTAGAATCTCCAGCAAAATAACACCAGAAGGATAGCAGAATGTCTGCAGTGCCAGACATCCCAGTCTCTGCTCAGAGACGCTTAAGTTCTGCATCCTTCATATTGAAAGTTAGAGCAGAGAAGAGGTTGCAGTGAATTCTCCTGAAGGGTAAAACAGACCATTATAGAAATGCACCGTCCTTTTCCACTCTCCCTGTCACAAGTATGGAGACAGCTGGTAGTCTCCCAAATGACTATTTTCTTCCTCAGAGTGAACACTTGGCTTTACTGCTCACAAGTTCTGTGACCTTGGGCAGCTTACTTAATGTCTATAAACTGCAGCTACTTAATTTGCAAAATGGTATTGCCAACCGGACTTGGTGGCACATGCTTGTAATGCCAGCACTCTGGAGGCTGAGGGAAGAGGATCACTATGAGTTCAAGGCCAGCCTGAGCAACATAGTGAATTCGAGGAAAGCTTACACTATGAGACCCTGCCTCAAAAAAAAAAAAAAAATAGTGATGCCTGACTTCAAATTAGTCTTACTGCACATTCCACTAAAACACCTTCCCTGAATCCCCAGTGCTCCTGCATACTGCAGACTGCAGGCTGTCATCAAATGATACGTGATGCCAAAAGCTGTTCTGGCACTCCTAGAGCAGCCTGCAGCTCTTTAAGGGTAGATTGTCTTTATCTCTGTATCTCATAAGGTTCTATGAAAATTCCCAGCAAGCAGTGCATGTCATCTGCTACAAAGACTTTACTTCTCTGGTGTATCTACGTGAGCATTTTAACTTGTTCCTCTTTTAAATTGCTAGGGTCTAAAGTGATGAGTGCTAATTGTTTATTTTCCCTGAAATGACAGTTCTTACTGTTTTTCTTTTTCTATCTAAAGAAATTCTGATTGTTATTTCTTCATTTCATGGAGTTCCTGGAAAGCTTATGCTTAGGTAGCTGTTTCATGTTTATTTTTCTTTCTTACCTATTTTCTGTTTAAAAGCGTTTGTCAAGAAATCCATGATGGGAAGGAAAGAGTCAAATGGTGGTGCAGTCAGGGAGTCCCCAGCTTTCTGCCCTCCGTGGCGTCAGGAGATCCTGCTGAGGAAACAGAGAATTGGGGAAACAGAAAATACTCCTGTTTGGCCCCATCCCTGCTGCGGTTACATCCAGTTCCCAGGCTTCCCAGTCCCGCATGTATTCTCATCTAGCATCAGAGCATAAGCTTTTGGTGCCCTGAGCTCAGGGTTGAAGTCTGGATCTTGATGTCTACAGTGATATTTCCAAAGGTCTGTCACCCCCAAGTGTGTGACAGGTGTGTGTGTGTATGTGCAGGCCAGAGATAAACCCAAGAATGTGTGTTCAAACTCCATCACAGCACACTTCCTGATGCTATACCTATTCATGTCACGGGACTTGCTTTTTGCTAAAGGCTCTTCGGTCAACTTGAAAGATGCCATTTGGTAGGGATCCCAATAAATGTAGCAGATACACTAAGACTTTGTCCTGTGTCTGTCTATATTCTTTTTTTTTTAAGTTTTTTCTCATCCCATTGCAAAGGGGTTCAAAACTCTGTACATAAGAGAAGTACCACCCTCCAGAATTCTTTTTGTACAACTTGTCCTGACATAAAAATTATAAGCCAATACTGCAGTTCCTCCTTTAGTCAAGCTTTACTGTTAGAGCGAAACTGAGTCAATGTGACATTGCCTGCTCCCCAGGCTAGAACACAAGCCCGTCCATGACTTCCCCAACCTGTGTTTCTGCCTCTTCTCTACCACTTCACGCCTCCCCTCCTGAAGGTTTCATAAATTTAAACACAAGTGCGTATCCCTGTTCTCTGCCCCTCCCATTTTTCTTTGTCAGGTGACCTCTTCTCTGTGTTCTAGAGCAAATGGACAGCACCTACCACAGGAATATACACAAATTGGGGGCAAAAATGTTATCAGATGTTAGCTGTGTTGCTTAACTCATTTTTCCTGAACACTGCCTGTTCACTAGGCTTAAAATAGCAGAGGGAGGAAACAGGCCAGGGCCCAGCTCAGTATGCACACATTTTAAACATGCGTGTACGATTATAGTTTCACTCACCATTCACAGCAACCCCAAAGGTGGGTGTGTTACTGTAGACCAGGCCATGAGCTCTTAGACATAATTTGTCTAAGATCCTCAGCCAGTCAGTCACCAGTGGAGTTAGAGCCCTGACCTGGATTTGTCTCACTTTTCGCCCATGTGCTATGCCATGTCGCAGTGGCATACCACAGAATATGTGGCAGGGCTCCTCTGACCAAATCCAGGGCAATAAAGGGTATCAGAAAGAACAATCATGATAATAAGGGAATCAGAGAACCTGTTTGGATTAGGGGAAACTAAACAGTTGGAGTTACATCTAATAATTTTTTTAATACTTGATTTAAAAAAAAAAAACATAGCCAGGCATGGTGGTGCTATAATCCCAGCACTCAGGAGGCTGAGACAGGAGGATCACCATGAGTCTGAGGCCAGCCTAGGCAACATGACAAGTCAAGAACAGCCTGAGCTACATAGTTGAGACCCTGTCTCCAAAAATAAATAAATAAACAAGACACAAAAGAATGATAGGGCTATAAGAGTCACTGAATCCTGAAAGCCACCATTTTACAAGCTAAGGATGCTGACTGACCCAGGCAGAGATCAACAGTGCAGGTGCGAGGGCCAGGTAGTCCTGTGTGCAGGGGGAAAATGCTTTGGGTTGGAGAGGTGTGTGGGTAGTACCTTACGCTTGACCCTATTTGTCCTTTTAACAACCACATGTTGAGGCCAGAGATTTGGCTTAGCAACACCACACCTGCGTGCCAAGTTTAAAGTACTGAGTTCAATCCGCAGTACCAAAAAAACCCCAAAACCCACAACCACATGGTGGAGGAGCAGCATGGCTGTTTGCTGTCCTTTTTTTCCACTTTGTATAGAAATTGCTTACCCATGAATCTGATCATGGGAGACAGGCAGACCCAGGAGCTGGCCTGAATCCCTGAGTGGAGTCACCAGTAAGCATGGACTTTGCAGTGTCCCTGGTCATCAGGTTGTCCCTGGTCTCCCCCGTGAGTGCTGCTCGGCCCCCAGCAGTGGGGATTGCTGCCAAAGGTCTCACTCGAGTTCCCTTCACCCCCTATGCTGTCACAGCTCCTAGTTAAGGGTCTCCTCCCTCGACTCAGCCTGGGGCTCAGGGATGATCAGGGAGCCAGTGTGGACATCTGGTCTGTGTTTCTTCCTACCCTGGGAAGTCCTGCCACTTACCCCAACACCCTTCCCAGCCTCTGTCAAATTCGTGACCTTTCAATTTTCTTTTTTTTTTGAGACAGGGTCTCACTTTGTAGTTCAGGCTGGCCCTGAGCTCATTGTGTAGCTCAGGCAAGCCTGGAACTCAGCAATCCTCCTGCCTCTGCCTCCTGAGTGTTGGGATGAAAGGCTTGAGCCACCACACCCGGCATTTGTGGTATGTGGTACTGATTGCTGGTGGGTGTGAGTCACCATACCCAGTAATGTTGTATGTGGTTACCGGGGATCAAACCAGGGACCTTGCACTTGCTAGGCAGATGCTGGAACCACTGAGCTAAATCTCCAGCCCGACCTTTCAATTTTCAGTCTGTCCCATGTTTTGCCTTCCCACAAGTGGGGTCCGCTGCCTTGACTCCCTGGATGTGCACGCTCTGTCCCGCACTGGGTGTGCAGCGTACCTCCTGTGCTGTCAGAACTTACCCTCTTTTCTCACCCCGCAGGTTCCAGTGTGAACGGCCTGGAGGAGCCCAGCGTCGCCAAGAGGTTGCGGGGTACTCCAGAGAGAATCGAGCTGGAGAACTACCGGCGGTCTGTGAAGCGGGCAGAGGAGCTGGAGGAGGTGCCCGAGGAGACGCAGGCCGAGCACAACCTGAGCAGCGTGCTGGACAAGGGCACCGAGGAGGACGTGGCCAGCAGGTCAGCCTGTGCCAGTGGCTCACAGCCACTGCTTTTCCAGAGCTGTGGCTGCACCAGGGCCCCTGTGAATGTACCGCAGGAGTTTGTCAAGTGTGGCGTCCAAGCCATGCTGCCTCGGTCAAACTGGCTGTTGCTTTCCAGCTAGGGACCCAGCCAAGGGCAGTAAGGGAACCACTTTGTGCTCCAGGTCCTCATCTGTAAAGTGAAGCTCATACTGGTGCCTTCCTTACCGGATCGGTGTGTGGGCTCAGTGGTCAGATAGGTATATAATGTGTAAAACAGTGTTTAGCACAGGTACACAACTATAGATTTTTTTTGGGGGGGGGTTATTGTTATTCTGTGTTTTTCAGTAGTGCACATTGAACTCAGGGCCTTCGCAATGAGCTATGTCCACTGCCCTTTTTAATCTGTTATATTTTATTTTTGAGACCCAGTCTTGTTAAGTCACTAAGTTTTCCTGGCTGGGCTTGAATTTATGATGCTCCTGCCTCACACTCCTGGAGTGCTGGGATCTCAGGCTTGCACCAGGCTTCTTGAAGAGCTGCCACAGGGGCCCGGCACAGAGAAATGTGAGCCCTCCTCACACCCATGATCCAGCCTCTTTAAGCTGCAGCTTCCTCATTTGTAAAAATAGGAAAAATATTTTCCCTTATCTGAAATACTTGGAACCAGAAGTGTTTCAGATTCCAGAATTTTTCAGAGTTTGAAGTATTTCCATAAACCTCACAGTTGAGTAGTCTTGAATCCAAAACTCTGAAATCTGAAATGCTCCAAAATCCAAATTTTTCTGAGAATTGCATTGGCATTCAGAAAGTTTTAGGCTTCCAAGTTTTGAGTTAGGAATGTTGGGCCTGTAATGATAACTGTACCCTGGAGTGTAGCCGAGTGAGCAAATCCAAAGGAAGCGCCTTGATAGAGAAAATGAACCAAAAACAGAAAAAAGAACTAACAGGGAAAGTGCCACATGCAGCAGAGCCCACCCTGGGGCCGTGTTGGCCTCCGCGAGGACTGTTGCACACACAGGCAGCTCCTCCATTTGGCCCAGTTATGAGATTCTCTTGTAGGGTCCTAGTCCATGAGCTCGGTGCTGCTTCCTCCTGCCAGGGCTCAATGAGACGATCCCCGAGGGAAAATGTAGGGATGGCACCTGAGATGCATGATTGGGTATAAACAGTAGCAGGGCGGTTTGTTGCTCCACATTCTTCCCGTGGAAATGGCTTCTTCTGACAGACTCTAGCAAGGGGTCTCTGGAGGTGTCCTTCCCAGCACCACCGAAATCAAGGCAGGCCTGCCCCTGCTCTCACTGTGGCCCTGGTGCCCTCGCCCCACTTCATCCTCACCGGGTCCTGGGAGAGAGCAGCCCAGGGCCTTCCCCGAGGGAATGCACACCACAGTCTCACAGGATGCCATATTGTTCCAGGGCAAAAACAGTTGCCTGCTATGAGAAGATCACCTTGAGGGCTGGCTTTTCTGGCACTCATCTCTACTGCAAGACTGCACACTCTGGAGATGTTCTTTCTTCCCCTAAGAAGGGAGAATTTGTTGTCTGTATTGTGTTGGGTTTTTTTTCTAATATAGCGATTATGTCTACCTAACAAGTTTCCAGGCTGTAGTCTAAGGGAGTCTGCCTCATGACAGATTTCCTCCCTCCGCTGCACTCAGAGATTCAGGACCTAGGGACAGCCAGGGGATGCTGGATGAGCCTTGCCATGCTGTATTTACACGGGGAATCTTGCATGATGTAGGCAGCCTGGCCAGCTCTAGAAACTACCCCAAGTACTGTGAAAAATGACATCTTAGAAAGGACCCCTTATTGCAGCTTCAGGGTCTCCATGTTCTGCATGCAGAGGAAGGTTGCCTGGCCTTGATCTCCAGGACCAAGTGGCAGAGTGGCTTGGAAGTGGACTGAGCTGGAGCTTAGGAAGGGAGGCAGGGCTGACGTGCACTCCCTTCTGCATGTTCTGTGTGTCTCACTTGCTCCCACGGTCCTTGAGCTGTCATAAAACTAGCCGGAGCAGCACTAATAGCCATAGTAGGCCTCATTGTCCTCATGATGGGATTTACTCATTACGACATCATCCACGGGGCAGCAGTGGCATGGCACAGCGCAGGCGTGACGCACCTGTACCGAGTCCTCTCCCAGGAAGCTGCGGCCCAGTCCCTTCCAGCTGCCTTGAACAAGCTGGGCAGCATATTCAGCCCCAGAGGAGGGAGGGTGCCCTTCCCTCTGCCCCCCGCAGGCTTGAGATGAGCAGGGAGGCCTCCTCCCCCATGTCTCACGTTGGAGCACCATGAAATGACATGAACTGGGTTACAGTCATTAATGAGAAAATGAGCTAATAAAAAAGGCAGAGCAAATTTAATGTAGGTAGAGAAAATGCTGAAAACTAGGGTTAGGGATTTAGCTCAAGTGATGCCAGGCCTACCTGGAAAGCATAAGGACCCAAGTTCAATCTCTGGTACTGCAAAAAAAAAAAAACCATGATAGAACATACTGAAAAAAAATGACTTGCAGAATTAATCAAGGGAAATAAATAAGAAAATACTGAACACCCAGCTGCCTAGCTTCCCATGTCCAGTGTTACCCATGTTAAACTGCCTCCTCCTAGCCTTCTGCCCACCGCACTTCTGCTCTGCCTTGTTTCTTCTTGACATGATTGCATCTTATCCCCCTCTGGGAATGAAGGTGTTTTTCTTTTTGAGGCAGGGTCTCCCTTTGTAGTCCAGGCTGCCCTTGAACTCACAGTGTAGCCTAAGTTGGCATCCTGCCTCAGCTTCCCAAGTGCTGGGGTTACAGGCCTGGGCCAGCACACCAGGCTTGGAATGATGATCTTTTTCGGTCATCTTTGTGCTCTGTGTGATGTTTAACAAGGACACTCTAAGTAGAAGACACTCGGTGTTTCTTGGATGATGAATAGAGAGCAAGATTTATCAAGCTGAGCTTGCAATAAGGAGCCAGAGCTTTCTGTCTCTTGTTCACTGTCTTAGCCTTAGTGGACTCTCAGAAATGTTTATTGAATGAATGAATGAATGAATATGTAGATGAGTCAACAAGCCATTGAAGAGCTAGAACCTGAGTGTAACACAAGCATGGCAAGAATGGTGGATCCCAACTTTCACAGCATTCCTTTGAGGCAGGTACTGCATGACCTTCTGAGGTCTTATCGCCAGAACAGCAGAGCTGACCTGGCCCTGGCAGAGGTAGCCAAGGAGACAAGCATATAGGTGGAGTCTAAGAAACCACCCAGTTTGCAGCCTCTGCTGTCCTGCTTCGGCGCAGTCAGACAGCACTGATTTCTTGCCATTGATGAGTGACAGTGCACACCGATTATCACTCATCCCAGCTGACTCTCCACCTGGGCCCCGGGAAGACAAGGATCCTCTCTGTCCGAGGTCTCAGGAGAAATCCCCTGGCTTAGAGTTCGTCTCCCTGAAGTCAAGGACAAGGCCAAACCTCTCTCTGGTAAAGGTTAATTCTCCCCTGCACAGCACCGTATGCTCAGAGTGGCCATGGTCACTGCCTGTATACATTGGCCTGTGTCCTCACACTGGAGGGCCAGGAGGAAGCCTGCTGGGCAGACACAGGAAGTGGGGACCAGCTTGGCACTCCATCGTGCTTTACTGTGAGAGCCACACTGTCTCCAGCCCAGTCAAGTGTACACACCTCACAGAGGGCAGTATTCTGAAAAAGACGTGTTGAGCATGTACCCCTCCAAGGAGCCCATAGCACTGAGGCCATGGGATTCTGCCTGCCTGTCTTCTCCCTTTGCAGGGCTAGGCAGAGGGCATCCTAGAAATAGGGGTTGAATTTTGTCTTTCATACATTCTCACACACAGTGCAGCCTCAGTACCAGGCCATGGACTGTGAGGGCACAGGTGTGAAGAGAACCGCCTGTCAGCTGTGTAGCCCCCATGGGGAGGGCCTTTCCCGGCAGCCTCCATGCCATGACTGTGCAGTGGGCAGGACCTCACCTACCACTTGCTCGTGTATGCAGCCCAGGGGTTGACACATGGCAGAGTCTCAGGGAGCCCCTGAAATCCAGCAGCTGCTTCCTCCAACCCTGGCTGGAGCCTGTTGCTTGGCAGCCTATCGAAGCCCCTTCTGTGTTCCTACCAGGCCTGGTTCCCCCAAGGAGCTACCAACCAGCCTAAATGGAATAGAACCAACTTCCTCAAATGGATCAGGGAGGAGGAATCTTCTCTACATTTCAAAGGCCTAGGTTATGGGTTTGTAGCAAAACCCACGCATTGCCCCCACTGTGCCCTCAAGGCCTTCTATGAACCCTGACTCTGCGGTCGCGGCGTGGGTTCACACAGGTGCCCATTCAGATGTGTGAGTCATCCTGTCCCTGTCATCCCTGTCTTCCTGGCCAGGGAGGGACATGCTCACCTGGTGATGCGCGGGGACACTTTGGCCCTGAACCATCCCCCTCCCTGCGTACAGTCCTTTCCTCACCTGGCCATGTGGTTGCTTTTGATAGCAGTTCCGAGTCAGAGATGGAGGATGAAGAAGAGGAGGAGGAGGACCAGCTGCCCACCTCTGACCTGGGCGGTGTTCCTTGGAAGGAGGCTGTGCGGATCCATGCCCTTCTGAAAGGAAGGAGCGAAGAGGAGCTGGAGGCCTCCAAGAACTTTGAGCCTGGGGAGGAGGAGGAAGAGGAAGAATATGAAGAAGAGGAGGAGGAAGAGGAAGAATATGAGGAAGAAGAAGCCTCCAGCGAAGGTTAGAAAAGTCCTGCCAGCCCTGACCCTGTCCCACGTAGGCATCCTGGGGGCTTGAGTGGCTCAGAGTCAGGCAGCCGCCCGCCCCAGAGCCCGAGCCTGAGTCCTGCCACACCCAGCCTCCAGCCCAGGGCAGAGCAGAGCAATGGGGGCAGTTGCTTTATTCACATTGGTCATGTTCATTGGAAGTGGCCGTCCGGGACCACTCCAAAGGCTCTTCAAGTTAGGTTATTGGTTCCTGTCTCCTCACTTCCTCTTTTTTGCCTTTAGTTTTAGTTAGGGAAATTCACGAGAGTGAACTAAGGGAATTGAGCTTTCTTGAGGATCCCCAATTCCTATTCTCCAGTGGTAGAAGCTGCTGTGAGCTCTGCTGCCCAGTGGGCACGGTCTCCTGGATGATACTCAGAGCTATGGTTGGGGCCAGAAGTCCTGGGAGGAACTTAGGGTCAGTCACTTTAGTTGGTTCTGAAATACTCTTGCCTTGGACATGCCATTTTTTGATTCTGTACCTTTGTGTGGCTCTGTGACCTTCAGTGACAAGGAAGCAATTTCTGGGCCCCTCCGTCTTCCTGTGCAGAGAAAAATGATCGTTCTTCCCTGTTGTAGGCACAGGGGACCGGTGGGTGGTACAGAAGGAGCCAAGGCAGGTGGAGACCGGACTCCCCAGATGAGCCCCACACTCCATGTCTGGAGCCGTCATATTCCTGAGCCCCAGGAAGGTGACAGAGGAGCGGATTGATACTGCATCACACAGGAGACCTGGCTCACTGTTCCCCTGCTGCTCCAGGGCTTTTCTTTGCATTCCCCAGAATTTGATATGCTCGCTGCTCAGGCCCATGCCAGGGGCTGTTTCCTGTGGCACCAAAGGGCCCATGCATTCCCAGACACAGGGTTCCTGTTCCCAAGCCACTCCCTGGACACTGGTCCTAACGAGGCAAAATTACCCAGGCCCCCAGGCATTGGTCTGAGTGTTCAGGATCAAAGCACATCCTCAGAAGCTTCTAGAAAGCTTCCTTGCAGAGCCTCGCTTCCCTCCAAAAGTAGAGGCCCGCCGGGCGTGGTGGCTCACGCGTGTCATCCCAGCACTCGGGAGGCAGAGGCAGGAGGATTGCTAAGTTCGAGGCTTGACTGGGCTGCATAGTGAGCTCAGGGCCAGCCTGAACTACAAAGCGAGACCCTGTTTCAAAAAAAAAAAAAAATCAAAAGTAGAGGCCCATGCTGGGGGACAGGATCCACTGCAGATGCGGCCAGTGCTCCCACCAATCTGTTTCTGAGACTCGAGTTACTGGAGTCGAAGTTTGTCTCGAGTCAAGCTTTGTTACTCAAAGCTTGTCCGTTCGCTCTTTCGGAGATGTAACCAGCTTGCTCTCGTGAAGACAACTTCCTGGTTGTGGACCTAAGAGCAAGACCCCACTGTAGGGAGCAAAGTTTATACTAGAAAAATACATACCGACAAATCCAACCCAACACTAAACATTCCCAGGTGGGACCCTATGTCCCCAGTTTGGAGTGTCTCTTGTCTTCTGGGCAGCAAAAGACACTACTGCCTCACAGCTGAAGATAACTCTGCTCTCCTCTCCATTCCCTTTTCTCTCTGTTCATCCCCCTGCGGGATTCTTGATGCTGTTTGTGGGTGTGTGGCTCCCTCTGCTGTAGAAGGGGAGCATTGCCCTTGGGACAGAGAATTCCTGCAAAGCCAGTGGCTCCAGCATCTCTCAAAGGAAGAAGAAACGGGTACATGTAAAGGTACCCACTTTGCCCCCGCCCACCTTTACCCTAGCTCCCTAGCAACCATCCAAAATATGCCTCCAAGAGCAGGTCCCACGTGAAAAGATCTGCTATAGAGATGCGCCCACAGGCTTTGCATATACCTGCCTGGCACCACCCACAGGCCTAGCCAGCCTGAGGGTCAGTGGAGATTCAGGAGCAGCCGCAGAAGCTCGAGGAGAGCGCGTGGAATGTGCCTCCACTCTGCCTGCGGGCCTTTTGCTGCAAGTTCTTACCAGTTCAGTTTGAGCTTCCCTAACACAGAAGGCCTCGCAGCGTGGCCACAGCTCTGCCATCGCCTTCACAGGTGCCTTTGGTGTTTCTCTGGGAGAGGAGGGATGCCGGCTTCATGCCGCTGTTGGGTACCCATGGCCGCGTGTGTTCCCAGGAAGCAGAGCGTACCTCATGGAGAAGACTCACTCTCTCCTCTTGTTGCTGCAGAGGTGAAGAAAGGCCCTGTGTTTTTCTCTTGGACTCACCTTCCCCAGTCCTAAGATGCCCACGCTCCTGGGTGACTTTACTGTGATTCGAACCCTCAGGCACGACAGAAACAAGCAGGGCAGCCTTGGCAGCTGCACAGTCTGTGAAGACCAGCAGCTCCAGTGCGGAGCCCTGAGAGGTCAGCACCCTCTCAGGAGAGAACGCAGGGCACCCACACTGCAGCGCAGCTTGCCGGCACTGCCCACATCGCTTCCCCTCGCTCCAGACTAAGAGCTCGTCCTCTCTGAGCGACACTGACCAGCAGGCTGCCCAGTGAGGTTCCTGAGAGAGGGGGGCAAATGCTCCCAGATGGAAGTGGCTCCAGGCAGGAACCCCAGAGCCCCTCCAGTCAGGTGGCACCTGCCCTTGTTGCCTAAACAGCACCCTCCTCCCCACACGCCATCCACTACTCCCAAGCCACCAGTCCCCCTTCATCGTAACCCAACTGTGCAGCACGATTTGTTTACTAATGAGAGGGGCCCCAGGACAGGGACTGCAATTCCATGGTTCTGACAGCAAGGGTAACTGCAAGGGACAGCTGGCGAGTTTGCATCTGGCTGAGGAACCAGGTCTCGTGTCAAGAGAGCTCCGTGAGGCACCAAATGAAATTTTAAAGAAAAAGGCTTAGATCACAGAGCAGGCAGAGATAACAGTCTCGCTCCTACCTGAACCCCCAGAAATGGGGAGTTTTACACAGAGTCTTGCTCCCTCTTCTGGCCTCTGCCTCCTC
This sequence comes from Thryonomys swinderianus, assembly GCA_004025085.1. Lineage (NCBI taxonomy): Eukaryota > Metazoa > Chordata > Mammalia > Rodentia > Thryonomyidae > Thryonomys > Thryonomys swinderianus. The sequence continues at coordinate 15,574 of PVIC010017437.1, read as the reverse complement.
TAGTTCCGTCAGCCTCCTGTTGTCCGATCCCAGACCTGGCATGCGGCGGGAGGCCTCTTAGAGGAGGGGCCTTTTCTCTTTAGTAGCAGTTCTTCCTGCAGAAGCTGATGACTAAAGGGCCCACCGTCCTGTGCACAATTTCTGTCCTGTCACACTTCTCTTGTCACTTCTCAGAGAGGCTGTCAGCCTGGGGTGGTGCTAAGCACCTTGCCATGTGGCCACAGAAGGGCCACAGGTGCTGTCTCCTGCAGGTCTCCACTGTGCCAGTAACTGCTGAGACCCAGGACCCCTGTGGCTCTGGAGGCCGGTTTAATCTGCTTTCTTTCCACCTTGGCATTGGGGGGGTCCCTCAGATACACCTCAGGACAAAAAGAGCATCAGACTCTTCTTGGAGGAGGTGCGATTCTTTTTATTGAAATTGATAACATGTATATTAAGTTTTAAATGACTAAAACTGAATAGGGGTGTGTGTGTGTATGTGTGTTTGTGTGTGTGTGCGCGCGCGTGTGCGTGTGCACACACACAGACGCACATATCCACACACACATTCCAGCACACAGTCTCAATTTTTATCACATTCTGACTCGTGTGGCTCCTGGAAACTACTATAACATTTCTCTTTCCTTTCCTTTGATGTTCCCATCCCTCCTCCCCTTGATTGTCTATTTTCCCATTCTGTCCTCCCTGTCATCTGCTCCATCCTTTGAACCTGGTCACTAGCCGGGAACCACAGGCTACAGCAGATCATAAATCCAGCGGATCCCTTGGCGATCCAGGCTGATGTGCACTGGACACACATCCGTGAGAAAGAGGAGGAGGAGAGGATGGTCCCGACCTCCGAGTCCTCCACTTCGAGAGGTAACTGCCTGGGGACCAAGGCCCGGGCCCTGGCGCCTCGCGCGCCTGCGCCCACCGCCCGCCCTGCTGCACAGGCCTCTTTCTCCTGGTGCCAGCTGAGCTGCCGGTTGGACCGCAGGCAGGAGCCCTGCAAGAGTGCATTTTCCTCATTGAACCCACTAGCTGCCCTGACCTCTCCTTCAAGGATATGTAAAGTTCTTTATGGAATAAGAGGTTTCAGTCTTTCTCCACTGATGCAAAACAGTAACACAAGCGTGGCCTAGGGAAAATGGGCCTTTCTTTTTTTCTTTCTGAGACAATCTTGTTATGTTGTTTTAGGCTCACTGTATCGCTCAGGCTGCTTTGAACTTGTGGCTGCCTCCTGCCTCAGCCTCCTGAGTGCTGAGATTACAGAAGTGAGCCACCACGCCTGGCTCCTTGGCAGGTTCTTGGCCTGCTCTGTAGAGGCGCTGGCAGCCAGGAGAGGGAGCACAATTCGAAGTGAAGTCAGATACGCATGAGGGTGGCTCTCAAGTCTCTGTGTCATTTACAACTGTGAGACGGTCTGTGTTTGCTGGGCAGATGGAAAGCGCCCCACTCATGCTGGGTGGAAGGAGTATCAGGAAAGAGAGGAGTCTGAGGGGACCGCGGGGCTCTATGTTCTCAGCTGCCCGTCTTCCGATGCACGTGTTGGAGTCGGTGTCCCCTCAGCTTCCTTAGCTTGGTATTCCTGGGCGCTGTTCGAACCACAGCTTACAAAAGGTGTTCACAGAGGACTGCTTCCTGCCCTGGGGAAAGAAACTCAGCCTTCATGGGACATTTCTTCCTTGCAGCCCAGCTCTTGCCAGTAGGTGAGACCAGCCTCCCCGATGACTTTCATGGCACTATAAATGCCCAGCAGCTGTGCAGAGGGTGACAAGAAATGTTGCTGGACCAGGACAGCTCTGCCACCCTCCCTGGGGCGTCTCTCCTTCCTTCTCTCCCCTCCCTCAGTGCCCGCCACATGGGCTCCCCGTGGAATGTCACCCCCTGTTGGTGCCAAGCAGGCCTCTGTTTGTGACGTCGTCTCGGCCTCCCATGTTTGGACTTTAGGAGTGACCCAGCTCTCTTTGCTGGGAATGCTGACTGCTGTGTAACTGTGCTTATCATCTGTTTTAAATTCAGCGCCCGGCCTCCCCTCCATACGCCGCGCAGCAGTGCAGGCCTGGCTGGAGACGGTCTCTGGAGGTAGTCTGGTGATGTTGGACCTCCCCCACTTGCAGTAACCTCTCTTTCTCTAGGTGGCTCTGCTGGTGCCCTAACACTCAAACCCGGGTCCCGCCCAGGTGCATGTGAGGGCGGAGCCAGAGGTGGGTGGGCACTGCATGCCTCACCCGGCAGCCTTCCTGCATGGGCCAGAAGCGCCTCCCACTCCCAGACCACAGAGGACAGAGAGAGGTTGGGATAGAGGCCGCCACTGAAGGAACCTTTGCACACATTTCAAGTCTCTAGCAATTGAATGGCAGTTGGTATGAAAACAAGAATCAGATGCTATGCCATAGAACTATCAAAGTTTCAGAGGGGGAAACAGGCAGGTAGCGGGGAAGTGTGATGGAGAAGTGACCAGAGCAGAGGGCAGGCCACGCACTGGTGCGTGCCATACAGCTAGACTTGGCGCTGTCACTCAGTGTCCACCCTGGGCTACAAGCGTCTCTCTAAACACACCAAAGAGTAAAGCCAGAAACCGTAGTTGTCCTCACGTTTCTCAGGAAGCATCTTCCTCCATGAAGAGCTGCTGGCATTTTGGGCGGTGATTGTTCCATTCAGGATGCTCGCGTCATTGACCTCCGTCCACTCAATGCGGTGTGGTGCCCGTGCCCACTTCAGTCACAGTGACAACCAGAGGAGCCTTTGGGCATCCCCACCACTGCCTGCCAAAGGGTGGCATTGCCGGATTGTCCACCCGGGGGTGGAATAGCACGGGTGGATCTCTACCATCAGGCCACTCCCAGCCCGGCCTGCTGTCCTCACCATGGCAGGGAAACACGAATCAGGGGAGCCAGCACAGGCCGCGAGAGCAGAAGCTGACACAAGCCGCTGGGACCCTAGATAGTGTACACTCCAGGCGGTGGGACAGGCCGAGGGGAGAACCCCCCACGCTGGCCGCGGAAGTGAAGACCCACTCCTGGCTTTCATAGCGCGTGGCCGCTTCTAGCACTTTGCTCTCCATCCTAACCCGGATTCCGTCCCCCAGTCCATCGCTCGGGCTGCGATCTCCCTCGGCATCTGCTGCTGCTGCTGCCGCCGCCACTGCTGCACCAATAGTTCTTCTGTTTGTTTTTTGATTTGTGTGATAATCCTTCTTTTCAAGGTCCTTGAGGGATGTTTCCCCACACAGCCCCTCTGGCTGTACGGCAGACTTTTCTCAGAAACTCCAAACTGGAGAGCCTGTGAAGGACGGAGGGCCCAGGACAGGGACAGGCGGACCCACGGGCCGACTGGGGAGTCTTGGGTGGGGTCTCTTCCAGCTAACTTGCCCACGAGAGTGGGATGATCCCTCCATGCCAGGTACTCTCTGCTTCATTCAAGCAGGCATACCAGTCACAGAGCCTCGAGCCCAGAAGAAGAATCTGGCGTACCGTGACCCACCGGGTCTTCTGTTCTCACACAAGGTGTAGTGCAGCGATAAGCTTGCTGCTCGTGTGCAAAGCTCAAGTTAGAGGAGAGGCCCATGGAAGACCGCTGCTGTGTGGTGGGATTTGGTGTGTCCCCTCAGAAGTCCTGCTCCGTGGTACCTGGTGAACTGGCTTCCATGAGCAGCCAGAAGCAGTGTGGTCACTCAGGCTCCAACCAGCGGAAATAACTGAGCGGCCTCCCCAGGGGTTGCCTCTTACTGTAGGAGACACCTTGGCGCTGCTGGTCCCTGGCTGCTCCAGTGTCCCACAGGGACACGGCTGGCACTGATCGTTCACCAACCCTGAGTGTAGCCTGAAGCACACCCATGTCTCCTGGAACCCTGGCCGGTCTGGTACATCCCAGACTGTTCTGCATAGTTCTCTAGAAACTGGATTTGAGCCAGCATCTTATGCACTGTACATAAAAGATGGGGATACAGCTTAGGAATTATTTAGTGTTTTGTTTTAGTTTTTATTTTGAGACCGGGTCTTGCTCTGTAGATCAGACTGGCTTTAAACTCATTATGGAGCCCTGGCTGGTCTAGAACTTGCAGTGATCTGCCTGCCTCAGCCTCCCAAGTGTCAGGGTTACAAGCGTGTACCCCCACACCCTGTGTAAGGAATTATTAAGGAAATAAAACTTGTGTAACTCCATCTAGGTCAGAAAGGAAAATATCCCCAGCATCTCGAAAGTGCCCTTCCTAGTCACAGTCTTCCGCCCTGCTCGACCCCAAAGGAAGCCCTTCATGGGTTTCATTATAGTGTGACCTCAGTGGGCACCTGCTGGCAGCAGTGGCGAGCTGGGCTGCAGAGGAAACACTTCTCTGGGGCACAGCTGCTGTTGTTATGTATGGATTCGCTTCTCCTCTCTCAGCTCAGCTTTCTAAGAAATTCACCTGGAGTCAAATATTCCCATGCCTTAGGCATGTAACTAATCAATTTTGTTTTCTTTTCCATGTTTAAAAAGAGAGAAACTAGAGCTCCTGCCGAGCAAGTGTGAGACCTTGTGTTCTGTCTCCAGCATTGTTAGGGGAAAAAAAGGAAAAGAGGAAAGACAGACTGACTGCTTCGGCCAGGTCCTCTGCTCCCCAGCCTCCTTGGGCCTCGGTCCCGGCGCCCACCTCTGAGAGTGGAGGTGGCTGTGTGGAGTGTGAGAGACCGGGAGCCCTGGGAGCCCCAGCGGCCCGTGGCTCCTCCTCTACGCAGTGGTGCGGCTGTGAGGCAGCCCGGGAAGACTCCTCTTGGGTCCAGAAAAGGAACTTTACATATCCCCGCAGTCCCACCCCACATGGCCTGGCGGAACACTCCCCCACGTTCTCACATGCAGAGCTTCTGCCACCGTAGTAAGGGTGGGGTGCACAAGTCCTGCCGGTTGTTCACCGTGGGACACCGGCTTGAACAGCGTGGCTATGCACAGGTCGTCCAAACCACTGGGCCTGTTTTCTGCCAGGGGGCAGTGTCATGAGACCAAATGGCCCGTGCAGGGGTCCGCGGGCTACCTGCCAAGTCTCCCCTGGCCTGGGCAGCAGTATCCCTACTAACCATGCAGATTCGAGGTCAGAAGCAGCCCCTGGGTGAAGAGGCTGCTCCTCCCCAGCTCCCAGCAGCTAGCACATGACTGCACAGGCAGTCTGTCCGTCTGCTTCCTTCTCCTTGACTGTCTCTGTTTACAGTCCCGCTGGATGAGGATGACCTGGAGGAAGATGAGGACTCAGAGCCAGCTGAGATAGAAGGGGAGGCAGCAGAAGATGGGGACCCGGGGGACACTGGTGCTGAGCTGGACGATGGTATGGGCCCCTGGGTGACCTCCCTTCCCCCGTGGGGACAAGGCCACAGTGGTTAGAAGTCAGGAGAAGCACAGTGGTCCACTTAAAGCAGAAGCTTAGGGAGGCAGGTTAGTCTCTGCAGTGGTTCTTCAGCCAGTGATTTAAACAAGGCTCATCCCCCATCCCGGGTGGAGCCCACAGGGCCTGTGCGGATCTCAGGCTTTATGCAGTCTTGAATCTGATGGATGCCTCTGACAGCAAGAGACACGGACATTTTAAGAGTGACAGTCTTGACAGTAGACAAAGAAAGGCAGGAACTAGGCTGGAGAGAAAAGAAACCAGAGAGAGGTGGGAGGTACAGACCTCAGCTGTGGATTACGCGTTAGTGAGAGAGAGGGAGAGGTGTAGGAGTCTGCAGCAGGCCTGTCCCACAGGCATAGCAGGAGTTCTTCATGTCATATATCACAGTCTCTGTCCTTAAAAAGTAAACAGCACCCCAGGACTCAGGAGACCCCATGCTGCAGAGACTGGTGCTTTTTGAATCAGGGGAGGGCTATGGCTGGGCGGCTATGGCTGGGCGGCTCAGGAGGGTTCTGTCGCCAGGTAAGAGGCAGGGCTCCCCAGGACCACAGGACCTGGTCTAGAGTGCAAGTCCTAGCTCTGAAGGCCCTGAGGGAGGAGCACAGCCTGGCTCAGAGCATGCGTCGGTTGTGTTCCCTGCCTCACCAGATCAGCACTGGTCTGACGACATCCCATCAGATGCCGAGACAGAGCTTCGTTTGCGGCACCAGGCAGAAGTGGAAGCAGACCTAGAGCTGAGGGTATCAGAAAATGAGGAGGAGGAACCACCTGCTTTACTGAAGCGGCAGGAGAGAGGTAGGTCCTCTGCCACTGGTGACAAACACATCTTCCAGAAGGTTCCAGAAAGTGTGCCGCAGCACAGGATTCCCTCCATTGGATTCTACCTCCCACTTGCGCTAGGCAAGTGATTTTTTTCCAACAGCTGCTTTCCTTCTGTCATTTGGAACCCAGCTTTTCCACACCACAGGATACTAACAGTGCCAGCAGGGCACCGTCTGGGGAACTGCCTTCCAGGAGAGCCTCACTCCTAAGAAGGTTCTCTCCAGAGAGTGAGGACAGACCAAGGGATGCCACCTACATTGGCTCCGTTGTGACACCCTCCGCAGAGCTGGCTGGGCCCCTTTGAGCAGAGCAGGTGCAGCTGGTTTCCTGTTGTGATCCCTGTGTTCTTCTTTTTTTTTTTGCTTTTTTGGAGACAGGGTCTCGCTTTGTAGTTCAGGCTGGCCCTGAGCTCACCATGATGCCCAGGCAAGCCACCGTGAACTCAACAATCCTCCCATCTCTGCCTCCCGAGTGCTGGGATTACAGGCGTGAGCCACCACGCCCAGCATTATATGTGGTAACCAGGGATCGAACTCAGGTCCTTGTGCTTGCAAGGCAGGCGCCAGAACCACTGAGCTAACCCTCCGGCCCCCTGTGTTCTTCTTTTCAGGTCCCTCCCAGGCCTCCAGCCCCATCCGGTCCCCTCAGGAACAAGCTGTTCTCCTCAGCCCAGCCCACAGCCCCATGACAGAGGTGAAGGTTTGGGGTTCATTGTGGGGAATAGAAACTGATGGGACCCTGCGAGGACATAGTAGTTCCTGTTTTAGGGACCAGGGTGTGAGTCCCATAAAAATTAAAGGTTAAAAACTTAAACATGGGGCCGGAGGGTCAGCTCAGTGGTTCCGGCGCCTGCTTCGCAAGCACAAGGTCCTGAGTTCGACCCCCGGAAACCACATACAATGCTGGGCGTGGAGACTCATGCCCATCAGCAATCAATACCACACACCACAGTGCTGGGTGTGGTGGCTCACGTCTGTAATCCCAGCACTCGGGAGGCAGAGGCAGGAGGATTGCTGAGTTCAAGGCTTGCCTGGGCTACATAGTGAGCTCAGGGCCAGCCTGGACTACAAAGCAAGACCCTGTCTCAAAAAAAAAAAAAAACTTACAACATGAATGTTCTGTGGTTTATCTAAGAAATAATACAGAAAATATTGCTGTTATTTTTGGTGAAGAAAATTTTGTAAAGTTTATTTCAATCTAAATAAAATGTGAATTTTGTTTAGATAAAAAAAGTTAAAGGTTAAGTGATCTAATAGACTTAGCAGAGAGAAACTAAACTTTTGTCTACTCCTTGTGCTAAGTAGACTGGCAGTAGGAATGGTCTGGGGGGTTCTAACTTAGTCCTCCTAGATGTGCAAATTTATTTATTTATTTATTTTGAGACAGGGTCTCGCTTTGTAGTTCAGGCTGGCCCTGAGCTCACTATGTAGCCCAGGCAAGCCTCGAACTCAGCAATCCTCCTGTCTCTGCCTCCCGAGTGCTGGGATTACAGGCGTGAGCCACCACGCCCGGCAGGGCAAATTTATTTTTAAACTAAATAATATTTGTGGAATCAAGGTTTATTATGGTAGAGATATTTTCTTAATGCCAAAATAGCTATAAAGGCATTTAAATTAAAAATAACGCCTCCTGGGCCAGAGATTTAGCTCAGTGGTTCCAGTGCCTGCCTACAAGTACAGGGTCCCTGGTTCAATCCCAGGTAACCACATACAACAATACTGGGCATGCTGGCTCACGCCCACCAGCAATCAGTACCACAGACCACGATGCTGGGCTTGGTGGTGCACGCCTGTCATCCCAGCACTCAGAAAGCAGAGGCAGGAGGATTGCTGAGTTGGAGGCGAGCCTGGGCTACATAGTGAGCTCAGGGCCAACCTGAACTACAAAGTGAGACCCTGTCTCAAAAAAAATTTTTTAAATTAAAAAAAAATAAAATATGCCATCAGAGTGCCAGTAGTGTGTAAAACCATATCAGATAATTCTAAGTAAATATCTCATAACAATGTCCCATCTGCCAAGGTCTGAGAAATCCCATTCCAAGGACTTGTCACAGAGGGAAGCCCTGCGTGTTAAGGACCCAGCAGCATGCCCTGACTCAGGGCACCTTTCTGTGCGGCAGGGAAACTCTCTTATTGAGACCTAGAATGAGGTGACAGAAGGATCTGTGTGAATTTTTGAGGTTCCCTGGAAGGACAATATGAGTGTAAAGCATACTGGGGTCAGCAGCTGTGAACCCACCCCACAGAGCCGCCAGTGCTCGGGGCCTTGAGGTTTGGAGTGACAGTGATTCCCTAGCGTCCCTCAGTGTTCATCTCAGTAGACAAAGAACGTCGGGTGTGTTGGAGATGAACCAAACCCTGAGTGCTCAGTCAGTTCATTTAGGCTAAGTAGAGGGCTCCAAACACTGAACAAATAGAGCAGATGAAGCTCTTCTCCTGAAGCCAAATAGCTACAAAGAGAATTTATTTCAACATTCGAGGTCCTTTGAGAGCAGACGTTCCCTCAGGGATGTTTCTGCCCATGAACACCCTCCTAACATGTCTCTCTGTCTCTGTAGGGGCCCGAAATCCCACGTGCCTCTGTGGCCACCAGAGCAGAATCCCCTGAGGAGCACCTCTTCCCCCAACCCCTGCCCGCCCACGAGAAGCCCGAAGCCGAGTCCCCTGTGGGTCAGACAGCTGCGTTCTCTCCCATCCGATCACAGCCTGTGGCTCTGCCGGAAGCCAGGACGCCTACCTCGCCAGTCAGCGTGCAGCTCGCGTCTGCCGTGGCCCCCTCTGCGCCCCCGTCCACGCAGCTCCCCATCTGCTCCCAGCCTCAGCCCTCCTCAGAGGCCACCATCCCATCCCCCGCCGAGTCCCCCATTCGCTTCCAACCCGTTCCAGCGAAAACATCCACCCCCTTGGCCCCTCTCCCCACGAAGAGCCAGGGTGAGCCCAAGGACGGCCCTCTTCTAGCGGATGAAGCTCTGAAGCGGAGCGACCTGGTGGCGGAGTTCTGGATGAAGAGCGCGGAGATCCGCCGCAGCCTGGGCCTGACCCCTGTGCAGCGAAGCAAGGGGCCCGAGCCCAGCTTCCCTTCGCCCGCCCTCAGACCACTGTCCCTAAAGTCCTACTCCGTCGAGAAGTCCACTCAGGATGAGGGGCTCCATCTTCTCAAACCTCCTCCTGTTCCCAAAAGGCTGGGCCTCCCGAAACCGGATGGTGAGCCGCTCTCCCTGCCAACTCCCAGGTCCCCGCCCGACAGAGAACCACGAAGCTCCCAGGAGGAGCGCAGGGACCTGTCCAGCAGCTCCGGCCTGGGCCTCCACGGCAGCTCCTCCAATATGAAGACCTTGGGCAGCCAGAGCTTCAACACCTCTGACTCCACCATGCTCACGCCGCCCTCCAGCCCGCCCCCGCCCCCGCCCCCAAACGAGGAGCCCGCCACCCTTCGCAGGAAGCCGGAGCGCAGGGAGGCCGAGCCCAAGGCCTCCGTCGTCCCGCCTCCCCCACCCACCTTCATACGGCCCCCTCGAGAGCCTGCCCAGCCCCCCAGGGAAGAGGTGCGCAAGTCGTTCGTGGAGAGTGTCGATGAGATTCCCTTCGCTGATGACGTGGAGGACACGTATGATGACAAGACCGAGGACTCGAGTCTGCAGGAGAAGTTCTTCACACCGCCCTCCTGCTGGTCCCGCTCGGAGAAGCCCCTCTACCCAGCCCCCGCCAAGGAGAACGGGAGGCTGCCTGCTCTGGAGGGTAGCACCCAGCCGCAGAAGCGGGGGATTCCCTGGGTCTCCCCCGAAGCCAAGGAGCTGGCTGAGGAGCGCATGCGAGCCCGGGAGAAGTCTGTGAAGAGCCAGGCGCTTAGAGATGCCATGGCCAAGCAGCTGAGCCGGATGCAGGAGATGGAGGTGGCAGCCGGGGCTTCCAGGTCCCACAGGGTGTCCTCAGTGCCCTCCCAGGGCAAAGAGCTCAGGTCTGAGTCTCCCGGGCGCGCAGGGCTCAGAGGCTCTGAGGAGCCCACCCTGAAGCACGAAGCCACCAGTGAGGAAGTGCAGTCACCTCCCTCGGACTCAGGGGGCCCAGATGGTTCTGTCACCTCATCCGAGGGCTCCAGTGGGAAGAGCAAGAAGAGGTCATCCCTCTTCTCTCCCCGCAGAAACAAGAAAGAGAAGAAGTCCAAGGGGGAGGGCCGGCCCCCAGAGAAACCCACCCCCAGCCTCCTGGAGGAGGTGGCCGCCAAACCCAAGTCCTTGTGGAAGTCCGTCTTCTCCGGGTACAAGAAGGACAAGAAGAAGAAGGGTGACGAGAAGTCCTGCTCCAGCACACCATCCAGCGGTGCCACCGTGGACTCTGGCCGGCAGAGGATGTCTCCTATTGTGAGAGCAGGTATGCCTGCGCCCCAAGAGCTGCCTGGCATGGCCCAGCACGAGCAGGGTGTCCTCTGATCATTTGGTTGTTGTCAGAAGACTGTTTTCACATCTTGCTCCACCAGGGGTTCGTTGGTGAGGTGAGAGCCAAAGTGCAGGTACCCAGAACATAACATGGCAGTAAAGCCAACTTAAAACTGGGGAGAGGCAGAGGAGGTTGGTGCCATTCTGAAAGTCACATTTGCCAAAGGTGGACCTGCTTTAGTTGACAGAGGGCAGCCCTGCCGGGGGGTCTTGGGCAGGTGTCTGGGGCTGCCATCTACTTAGTGTTGTCCCTGCCCCTGTGGGACAAGGGCCGACCCCACACGCACCTTCCCCAGTGCTCACAGGTATGGACACTGAGGTGCTGGCTGCTGTTCTCATGGAGTCTCTTTCCCCTTCAGAGCTGCAGCTACGGCGCCAGCTGAGTTTCTCAGAGGACTCGGACCTCTCCAGCGATGACATCCTTGAGAGGACCTCCCAGAAGTCCAAGCGAGAGGTGAGTGGGTCCTGTGGCCACAGCAGGGCCTTCAGGAGGGTTGGCGACTGTTGGTTTCTGGTAAGGCAGAAGATAGGGAAAGTCAGTCTAAAACCATGGTAGAGACTATGCATTTTTCTCTGATCTCCCAGCTGGAAAGACAGCAGAATGTAGAACCCAGCCCGGGCCTGAGGACCAGCCACAGGAGGAGTCCCTCAGGCCTTTTAAATGAGTACCTTGGTGTATTGGCTTTCATGCCAAGAGTTTTGCCTTCTGCTTCCGGGAAGAAAGCCAAGGTATTCCGTGTAGAAAGCTTTGCACAGGCTTCAGGAACCAATTTGGCATTGTCTGTCTGCTCCTTTTTCCCTCAGAAGTCCTCACATGAAGCATCTGCCAGGCGCTGGTGACAGGAGATGTGCCCGCTGGATGCCTGGGTCAGGGAGGAGGGGGCAGGGCCACAGGCATGGATGACAGGTGGAGCCAGGGTACTCTCTAAGGAGGACCTCTTGAGCCTGCCTGCTTGCTAGATTTGTTAGCCCTTTGTGCTCTTCAAGAATGGGCTAAATCGGGTGGTGGTACTCACCTGTAATCTCATATGTTCAAGAAGTCAGAGCCCAATCTGGGCAACTTAGTGAAACCTTGTCTCAAAAGTTTTAAAAAAGGAAGCAGTGTATATAGCTCAGTGCAGAGGCCATGAGTTCATTCCCCTGTCTTCCCTCTTCCTCTAAAAAAGCAAACCCAATCTTGTGGCAGATGCCTATAATCCTAGCTCCTCAGGAGGCTGAGGCAGGGGGATTGCAACTTCCGGCCAGTCTGTGCAGCTCAGTGAGACCCTGTCTCAGTAAAAGGTCAGGGGTGTGGCTCAGTTGTGGAGTGCCTCTGGATTCAATCGCTTGTACCACAAAGAGAAAGACAAAGAAGGAACTGGTTCCACCAGCCGACGTAGGTTTGTGCTAAGTCTGATGCGGGATCCTCGCTGCCCCAGGGCTTAGGAGGTCTGGCTGGGCAGCACAGGCCTCCATGTGGAGAGCTGTTTCCTCACTGGCCCTCAGCACTTATTCCATCTTCTGGTTTCTCAGGACTATGGTAGTTTTGTCTGGGTCCAGTGGCGTTGGAGGAGGAGAGGAACTGGGGAGAGTTCCAGTGGGACATCTACATCTTGGTGACACTGACCGGATGGGGACTGAGATCTGGGCAGGCCTCAGCCACATCCTCAGTGACACCTGTGTGAGCTGTCCTGCCCTGGGCTTGACTCCTCCTGCCAGGGTGGCCCCTCAGGTACCCACACTCCCCCTTCTCCCCCTTTTTGAAGGAGAAACTTCCACAGAACATACTTTTTTGACGAAGCCTTCCTGGGCTTGGGTCTAAGTGCGCCCTCTGTCATCAGCCTTACCTGTCAGCCTGCAGACCAGTGGGAGAGGCTCTGGGGGTCTCGTGCCTGGCATGTGCCTCCCTGTTCATACAGATGACTGTACAGCCTGTTTCCAGGTTCTGCTTCCTGGCCTCATCCAGCTCTCCTTTAATAATTTGATGACTAGAAAAAGCCATTCAGCCTATTTCTCATCCTGTATGCTTTCATCTCCCTGGGCCGGGCCACTCTCTCTTGAGTGTCCCCGAAAGACACCTCCCTTCTGCTCTAGCCATCTCCGGTGCCAGGCCTTGTGTGTATCCCCCAGTGGGCACTGAGCAGTGGCCTGGGAGTCTCTGTGTCCTCCCTCAGGCTAGGCTCAGGGTTCTGCCTGCTGAGCACCCCCGCAGGGGGTACTGACCTAAGGATTGCTTTTGGATTTGCATATGGATCCCTAAGAGCATCCAGCATTAGGGGCAGATGCTGCCTTCAGGGTCTTAAGGGGGTCCTGGAACAATGAATGTGGTGCAGGGGTCCCTTTGCCTCTCAGTTGACCATGCAGAGGCTCAGATAGTTCACATCATAGCCAAATGGTTCAGTCTGTGAGCTGGTCTCCACTGCTTCCTCCACACATGACCGAAACACCTTCCAGAATGCTAAGCAGCAGGCTGCCCACGCAGGTTGTGCTGCAGCTGTCATCCATATAAAACCTCCTACCAGCCACAGCTTCTCCCAGGCCCCACCAACACCAAGAGTACCAGAACTCCCTTCCCCTGTCTGTGTGAAAAAGTCAGCCATAGATTCTGAGGGACCTGGAGCCTTTGAGGCCTTGCACACCATGTGTACCCTGCAGGGCCACTCGCTGGAGCCCATATGGGACATGCCAGAGACAGAACAGCAACTGACAGTAGCTGGCCTGGTTCTCCCTAAGGTGTGGAGTCATTTGAGTGCGCCCAGGGCCCCTCACTTTTGCAAGACGTGGAAACCACAGCAGCAAAGTAAACCAAGACCAAAGTAGCCATAATGGACATTGTAAAGCAATTAAAAGAAATTTGATTGTGAATAGTAGGTGTTATTTAAATGTGCCATTATCAAATCAACATCTAGCTCCTTGCAAGAGGCAGAGGAGCTGTAATTATGTAGGGAAATGTTTGTGTTCTTAGGAGGAAGAACATACTAAATTTTTTAGAGAGAATCATGATCTATACAAATGAATCATAAACAGAAAACATTATACTGTATATAAAAATTACGCACACATAGCCTGGTGATGTGACACACACCTGTAAACCCAGCATTCAGGAGGCCGAAGCAGAAAGATTGTGAGTTAAAGCCAACCTGGGCTACATATTGAGACTCTATCTCAAAAAAATAGAGAATAAAAAATTACACACACAAATTACAAACGGAACATGACACAAAATTGTTGGTTGGAAAATGTAGATGAAGGATATTCAAACATTTGTGGTCTTCCTCACCCCATGTTTCTGAGGGTTTGATGTTTTTCAGAATAAGAAATAGGACATGGGGACACAAGAGCCACCGTGGCCGTACTGAAATGGACCAGTGCTTCCTCTCACCTCCCATACCCCACCCCTAAGTTAGACACCAACAAAGCAAGTATTTGGGGTTTTTTGAGGGCAAAAAACCACACTAAATATAACTTGTATTTCTGTTATTATACAGGGCCGGAGGGTTAGCTCAGTGGTTCTGGCACCTGCCTCACAAGCGCAAGGTCCTGAGTTCCATTCCCGGTAACCACATACAATGTTGGGCGTGGAGACTCACGCCCACCAGCCATCAGTACCACATACCACAGTGCCGAGCGTGGTGGCTCACGCCTGTAATCCCAGCACTCGGGAGGCAGAGGCAGGAGGATTGCTGAGTTCGAGAGCCAGCCTGAACTACAAAGCGAGACCCTGTCTCAAAAAAAAAAACTTATTATACAGAATATTTAACATAGCTGGACGTGGTGGCACACAGTTACAGTCCCAGCAGTTTGGGAGGCTGTGCTGGCCCAGGCAACATGGTGAGAGACCCTGTCTCAAAAGAAAAAGACTGTGGTGCAATGCAGCAGTGGGGTGCTGGCCCGGCGCCACACACCAAAAAAGTTGTAGTTGTTTTATTTTAAATAGTCGTTATAAGTATCTGTGGCCCTGCCAGCTGGTAACTCACGTTAATCTCTCTTTTTTATTTCCACCTGACTTTAAATTCGACTCATGTGGCTGCCCCTTGGCCACTGTGGCCTGAGAGCGCTGTGCCTACCCTGGGAAGCCCCCCGGGCCATGTTCCTGCTGGGCTGTCCCGAAGTCACACTGAAGGCGTGTGGCAACTCCACCCCTCAGATCTTGTCACTACCATGGTGGAACCAGACTAGCCTCAGCAATGCCTAGATTATGGGGGCCACTTTGCCACCACCCTTCCACACACACACACACCGATGTTTGTGGAAAACACAGGTGGTAGTGATATAGCCCTGTGAGTGGTTTTTTGTTTTTCTTGGGTTTTTTGTGGGTTCTTTTGTCCCCCCCGCCATGGTACTAGGAATCAAACTGTGAACCTCGCACTTTCCAGGCTTTTGTTCTTTTTTTTTTCTTTTGTTTTTCTTTGCATGCGTGTGTGTGTGTGTGTGTGTGTGTGTGTGAGAGAGAGAGAGAGAGAGAGAGAGAGAGAGAGAGAGAGAGAGAGAGACTTAAAACTAGCCCCAACCCTTTTATTATGAAACACAGTCACACTAAGTCCAACTGGCCCAGGGTAGGCTTCCTTGAAATTCTCCTGCTTCAGCCTCCCCCATAATACTGGGATTACCAGGAATGCACCAGTGCACCCAGCACTTTCCTTCTTTAAACTGGCCTGTTCTAATAATGAAATTCTTCCATTCATTCTGCTTTGTGGAAGAGATCAGTCAGCTGAGGCAGGGTATCCGCTCTCAAAAGTTAAAAGTGCCAGTGCCTGGGCTAGAGGGTTAGCTCAGTGGTTCCAGCGCCTGCCTCACAAGGGCAAGGTCCTGAGTTCGATCCCCGGTAACCACATATAATGCTGGGCGTGGAGACACGCCCACCAACAATCAACACCGCATACCACAATGCCGGACGTGGTGGCTCACGCCTGTCATCCCAGCACTCGGGAGGCAGAGACAGGAGGATTGCTGAGTTCGCGGCAGCTTGCCTGGGCACCATAGTGAGCTCAGGGCCAGCC
>PVIC010017436.1:0-32698 GCA_004025085.1 Thryonomys swinderianus | reverse complement strand
TTGAAATACACAAGAAGTACAAATGGGGCCAGGCATGGTTGGAGTTAGGATTGCACTGGAAAAACTCTCTTAACTGTTGTCAGTTAGAGCAAGTCAAAGCCTACATTTGCCCTTTCCCTTTCTCTTTAAAGGAAGTTGCATTTTCAAATAGGTAAAGGGTATCTAGTGTGTTTTCCTGTGATGTTTTCATAACTTGTAGGAGACTATTCTACACAAAGAAATCCAGAAACAACAATGCTGTGTCCTTCCTTCCTTCCTTCCTTCCTTCCTTCCTTCCTTCCTTCCTTCCTTCCTTCCTTCCTTCCTTCCTTTCTTCCTTCCTCCCTCCCTTCCTTCCCTCCCTCCCTCCCTCCTTCCTTCCCTCCTTCCCTCCTTCCTTCCTTCCTTCCTTCTTTCCTTGAAATTTAGCTACAGTTCAGACTTTCAGAATTTTAGTGCTACCTCCTGTTGTCAACTCTGGAATGAAAATCACTACCAATGGGTTTTGGAAAAGGGAAAAACCTCAACTTCCATGCCACTATTCATGGGATAAAAGTTAAATCACAGGGTGACCCTGAAAGCAAGCAAAGGCAACAAGGTACAGCAAAACAAAACAGGTTCTGTACCTTATCTTGGAAAGATTTTGAAGTATGGGCTTGAAATCTCTGTTTGTGGGAAAAGACTGCATGTATTCCACTGGGGAGAGGTAGTTAGGGTAGACCTATGTACTGAGGGATGGTAAATGTGTTTGATGAAGCCAGATGGACTAAAGCAAGGCAGTCATATGTGTCTGTCTCCCTAACCAAAGAAAGGTGAACAAAAATATACAAGCAAATGTGGGTGGTGACTGAGGTGCCAACAATATTTAGAGGAGACGCAGCTGTTCTTTGAGTACCAGACCACACAGTCTGCAAGCAGTGGGTAAAATATGCCAGGCTACTTAAAGAGACTAAATAGTTCTGAGGCTTCACAATATTGGACTGCCACCAAATTAGTAGCACTGAAATACTACCTTTTCGTGTTTTTATTGTAAAATCTTACATTTCTCATAATTACTTTTGTACTAGCAGTACTTGAATATTACTATTTATTTTGTGTTCTATAACTATGCAAAGTTAAAAACTTTATTATCAAATGTAATACCTATCTATTCTCATCCTGAACTTGAAAACATTACCAACAGGAACACAAAGACAAAAAGCTATCTGGGTGGTGCTTTCATCCCAGCCAGTGTCCTTGTTTTTTCTTTGTCAAAGTGAACAGCAGAGGAATCTTTTTCACACCCTAAGCAATGCAGGGAGGCACAGAAGTTGATGTAGATGTACAAGCCCGTGAATGAATCATTTGCAATGTGTCTTCCACACCCTACTTCCAGCCTTGGAGATTAGAGAGAATGAACAGCAGAAGAAGCTGACCATATAGAAACATAAGAGTGATGCACTTTACAACCAGGAATCATAGTACTTCAAGAAACGAACAATTTACAAACTAATCCAGACTGCACTCACTTATTGCTGTCTCTTTTCTCTTCCCCAACATTGGGGATTCTTACAGCAGACACCGCAGGAATCAGGCTCTATTTCAGAAGATGTCTGACAGAACTATATTCTTTTTCTTCTGTAAAAATGATTGGAAAGTGTGTATATATAGAGAGGGGCTTCCTTTGGAGTAGGAAATACAAATTCATCAGCATACAATGGGTGTTTCTACACCAGTGGAGTTTCTGTTAAAATATGAAACTTACATTGTCATTCTAGCATTACGTGTCTTCACAGTAAAAGTCCTCCCCCGAATGGAGCTTTTAGAATTGTCAGAGGTGGGGCTTGGTGTGGAAGAACAAGGGATATTTTCACTGTGGTTACACATTAGAAAAATCAGGTGAGCTAGTTTCAAGTGCTGGTGTGGCAATGTGGGGCCCTCTCCCTGGAGATACTAGGGGTCAGTCAGTTCTTGTGGTGGACCAGCTCTTAGCACTTCTTCAAGGTTCCCTAATGATTCCAGGTGCAGGCTGGGGGACAAACCCTGAAGGCGATGAGCTATGGATGAACTATGGATGTCCTGGACTTCATCACTGTGAGGAAGTCATCGCCTCGGACAAGGTATCCTGAACTGGGATTCTGAGTTTCATTTCGCAACCTTTTCAGATCAGTTGCCTTAGAGTGCCTTGCTCTGCTTCCGTGCCAATAGAGCAATGCTGGCAGTGTGGCTTATCATGTTGGTCTGACTGCAGAATAAGAGGTCAGGTTCTTGCATGAACAATAGAGTTTTGGTTTATGACATAATTACATGTCTCATTGTGTATGAATCAACAAAATGGATTTTTAAATTAACTTTTGTCTCTTATAGGATTGATTAGTAGAATTAATCTCCCCAAGTCTGCTTAGTTCTGAAGTCCTGAAAATTTTAGGTTTTAAGAGTGTAGGTCAGAAAAATAAAACGAAACCACACACATGCACACACACATACACACACACACACACACACACATACAATCCTGCAGAAATCAAACTATTGCATAATATGAGTGATGGTTTTGAGTTGTCTTTATTAACTACAGACAAAATGTGATAGTGACAAGAGTCAACATTTTTGACAACTCTTTGCAGAACTTGGTGAATTTAATTAATTTTTTGGATACAATTATAGAACAAGAAATGATTTTAAAGGATATTTGTACATACATGACACGCTGAGCTGGTTGGTGGTAGCATAGCCTGTACTACCATCCAGGATAAAGCACCACAGTCCTGAGACTGAGTTCTGATAGAATAGGATCCAATTTATTCAAATTTTCTTAATTTTTACCTAATGTTATTTTTCTGGCCCAAAATGCCCCCGAAGATACTTTTACATCGCATATTCATGTCTCCATAGGCCCCTCTTGGTTGTGACAGTATGTTGACTTTCTTTGTTTTCAATGATCTTGATACTTTAGCAAATATTAAGACATTTCATAGAATGTCCCTCAATTTTGCCTTATGCTCCTTTCATGATTAGCCTGAGCTAAGAGGTTTTGATTGAAGATGGTGAGAGCAAAACCACGCTCATTATATTATATCAAATGTACATACCATCAGCAAGACATCGCTGTGCCCATTGACCTTGACTATCTGGGTACAGTGGTGTTGACTGGTGGACTCTCCACCTTAAAGTTACTCTTCTCCAGAGAGTCTCATAACTATCGAAACTCTCCAAGAGGAAGTTCCTGCCATGGCCCTCACTTAACAATGGGAGACTGTGAGAATAAGTGACCACACAAACGTTGGAGTTCTTCTCTAAAGGACATTCCCTCCTTTTCCCCCTTTGTCATCTGCTGGTATCTTCATGGAATCGTGGATACTCATTTGAGTCATTATCCCATACTGTGTTATTCACTTTGCTGCTCAATTTTTTTCTATCTTGGTCAGCTGGGAGTTCTGTCGGTTGGCTCCAGGGTTGCTTGTCGCCCGTCCTCAGGTCTTTTTTCTTAAGTGCTGGGGACCGAACCCAGTACTTCACATATGCTAAGCAAGGGCTCCACTGCTGAGCTCTGCTCCCAGTCCCATGTCCTCATCATTAATCACTGTATGTTTATTTAGTTTTTGGCACAACCATATGCTCCAGGACATTCTTGTATATTTCCAGCCCCTGTTTTAGAATAAAACATTTCTCCAAGGAACTGTTTCCATTTGCTAGAGAATGGTGTTAGAAATTAAGTCTGGGTTCTAGATGGACTCCTGCTGCTGGGGTGACATTGCTTCTAGGCATGCTCAGATGACAGACCGAGGGAAGGTGTGTTTGTGCATACTAACATGTATATGTACAAATATCTATAAATATTTCTATGTGTGACCATCTGTATCTATATTACAGTAGATATAAATTCACAACGATGTCTATGACTCTAATCCCTACAACATAGATCATTCCAGACTTTTCCAGTTGCTTATCTATAACTTCCTCTCTACCAGTGAGAAAGCTGGCTCCTACCATCTGCCATCCATTTAATTGTTCAATTATGAAATACACACACAGAAGTATCAGAGCTATTAACCCATACTCCTATGAGAAACAACTTCATCAAGTAGAGCACTTATGTCTAATTTCCTTTGCTTTGAGGTTTACACACTGTGCACTTCCAGAGTGACTTGGTTTACCTTCTTCACTGCATAATATCTTTTCTGTGAGGGGCTTTCATCATTGTAGTTGGTTGTATTTGTTACATTCTGCATTCCTTCCCAGGGTACTCTGGCCTTTCAAATTATTTCTTTTTTACGTATAAAGATTTAGTCTGCATGAAATAAAGACTATAGTTATTTTGATCACTTCTTTGGTGGTCTGTCAAGGGCAATGCAAAAACTCTTCAATCTAAAATCAAGTATGTAAAAAATAATCTTGACACATGCTCTGGGTAGTTTACCAGAGGATAACATACTTTAGAAAAGCATATTGAAAAACTACAGTATATGTAAAGATGAGAATAGGTGGAAAAGTAAGTGTACACACACACACAGAGACACACACACACACCTACACACTTCTGCTGTCTTTGCAGTGCTTATGTCAGAAGTTTTAGTCACATGTACAAGCAAGTGACCACTCAATGAAAATTTGTTGTGAAAGATTTTGAAAACAAAATTACCAACATTAGAAGCACAGACCTTGTTTCTGTTTTTTATAAATCAGTTATTTCTAATGTTTAAAAGTCAAAAGAACAGTAAAATAATTCCCCAGGTACCAGCCACTGAGATTGACAATTATCCCAGTTGTACCTAACGTCTGCTTATCGATCCTTTCCCTTCAAATTATTTCCTTTTGTGCTTTGAAAAAACAATAAAGGAAAATGCTACCTTTATATTTACCAAAATAAACAATAGTTTCTTACATAAGAAATTAGTTTGGCACCTACAATTAGTTTAGTACCTAAACTTCTCTGATTATCTAAAAATTATTTTCAGACCTACTTTGGTCAAGCTTTGAGTTAAGCAAGGTCCCATCACATCTGTTGCAATATTAGAGCTTTTCAATCAAGTACATATTCATCCCATTTTGATTTTCATAACATTGATTTAACACAGAAATGGATCAGGTGGGCTGGAGGGTTAGCTCAGTGGTTCCGGTGCCTGCCTCGCAAGCGCAAGGACCTGAGTTCGATTCCCGGTAACCACATATAATGCTGGGCGTGGAGACACGCCCACCAACAATCAACACCGCATACCACAATGCCGGACGTGGTGGCTCACGCCTGTAATCCCAGCACTCGGGAGTTAGAGACAGGAGGATTGCTGAGTTCGCGGCGGCTTGCCTGGGCACCATAGTGAGCTCAGGGCCAGCCTGAACTACAAAAGCGAGACCCTGTCTCCAAAAGCAAAAAAAAAAAAAAAAAAAGAAATGGATCAGGTATCGTGCAGAGTGTATTACACAATACATTTGCCTGTCTGATTTTTGTGTAACTTGATTTGCCCCTTTATGTCCTGGGTAGCCATAGGTGGCATTTAGGGCATAGTCAGATGCAGACTTAGCTTTGGGGAGGAGTTCTTCATGGTGACTGGGTTTCACATTACCATACACCCAGAGACTGACGAAGGCTGATTTTCCCTTTCTTCACTGATGCTCGTATTGATCGCAGTGTTTGAGCACTGTGATCATGCAATGTAGTTCACATTAAGCTTTGATCATATGGCTTCACTCATGAGGGTTACTGAGTCAGTGATTTCACTGGACATTAAAAAATACTGACTTTCTAATCTGATCATTCTTTCCATGCCTAAAAACTAGAATTCCTATTCAAAGAACAATTCCCCCACCCTATCCATGAATACCTGGTTATCTTGCATTACTTGTTCTACATAAAAGGCAAAGTTATTACTGATGCTCTTCATTTAACAAAATACCTGTTTAATAACTGTTACATGACTTACACGTGCTATTTGTAGTTTTGACCCACCCTTCAGACTTAGGATTTACAGGTAAGAGTTACTGAAATAAAAGCAAAGTCATCAAGTTGCAGTTTCCTCTGACCAGTTCTTTGTTCTGAATATCATAAAATACATCCTATATCCAGTTTCTTATTTAGTGACCAATTCATCTATCTACCAAATTGCAGGACCAGAACTTGATCACTAAGTAAGGAATGTCTGTGCGGAATGATTTTCTTTCACTTGCCAACATTTAGAGAAAGAAATGGGTATTCTAGTTTATTCATGATATTCATTGAGATGTATGTTATGTATGTATGCACTTATATATTTTTGTCTTTCTTCTTAAACTCATGTTTTTAACAATAACGTTTGTATTTCATCCATTTCCACACATTTTTAATACTCAATGAAAATGGCTCTTGATTTTGATCCATAGGTAATTTAAACATAATTAATTAGTTTTCATTAATCTTCCTTGTTTTAGGCACACAATATAAGATGCCTAGGCTTACCTTGCAAGGATTTCTGATTCCCTTGAACAATAATATTTAACATTAGGCTCATTATTTTGGGACAATCGGGTACTACATACTTTGTAACAGCATACTGATGTTTCCATTTCAAATTTATATTCCTGACATTTTTAAGATTAAGTATATTCTTGTATTTCTTTTCTCTTACTAAACTGATTGATTTATAGTAACTTTAACAAAATTACTAACTTGCATTAGACTATAACATACAGAAAATAATTTCAAATAGTATTAATCTGCATTGCTGTGAACAATGTTTCTATTAAATGTGTTCTAAGACTTCCTTTCAGTCTTTCTTTCCCTGGGATTATTAGCTGCAAAAGATTTACAGGCAAAACACTGTGTGTTAAAATCACTTAAATTCAAATGTCTTCGACTTGAATCATCAAGTTTCTGAACAGTTCAGTATATTCACTATAATTTTATAGTTGAATGAATCAATATTTTCTTTTATTGTTTTGGATCTTGACTTGCAAAAGTTGTAAAAGTGATGCTCAGTCCCAGATACTAAATGTACTTATTCATATATTATTAGAACTTTATTATTCCAGTTTTTACATTTAAATGTCTTATTCATTTAGATAGCATGGTAATATACAAGAGGGACTATGAATGTGATGTAATTGCTAATTGAAAACTATGTTTTTAGCACTTTTATATATATGGCTATGATATGACTTATATCACCCTAAAAACAATTGTTGAAATACTAGTGTCTGGTACCTCAGCATGCAATGTGCTCTAAGAAGTAAGGACTTTAAAGAGACAAAAGAGCTAAAATAAGTTTATATTAAAATGGGCACTAAACCAATATTTGTACAGTCTTATAAAAATGGGAAAGTGTTGCCGGGCGTGGTGGCTCACATCTGTACTCCCAGCACTCGGGAGGCAGAGACAAGAGGATTGCTGAGTTCGAGGCTTGCCTGGCTACATTGTGAACTCAGGGCCAGCCTGAACTACAAAGCGAGACCCTGTCTCAACAAACAAACAAACAAACAAAACTGAAAATGCCTTAAGTGCAAGTGCTCACTTGAAAGGTTTTCCTACCCTCAGCAGCACTAAGGGACATGTACCTAATCTTGACAAGTGATATTCTCAGTAGAATAAATTATGTATGTACACACACACATGCACACACACACACACCAATTTTAAAGCTGTGAATGATAATTTGTTATCGAACTGTCTGATAATTCACAAGTATGAGTAATTAATTGTGCTTGTAATTATAATAATAAATAATGATAATTGTAGAAGTACTATACAGTGACATGAGAGTTAGATATACAATCTTAGGGTCTAGGTCCTTACATTATCTATCTCTCTACCATCAATCTATCATGTCTTTTATATAAAATCATATACTAAGACATTTAACCACTCTGAGACCAAATTTCCTGTAAGGACAGATAGACTTCCGCTGCACCTGAAGGCTGCCAGTATATCCCTGCTCCTTTCTTTCTATTGCCTCCTCAACCCGCATCCAAAGCATTGCTCTTCTGCCCCTCTTTGGCAAGGCCGAGCTCACACCAGCCCATTCATTTGCTGTCCCCATTACTGGGTTTATCTTTGCCATTTTTTAAAAAAACTCAGCTTATTCTGGCCTTTGCTGAATTTGTAAGCTCAAAATCACTTCCTTGTGAGGAATAACGGTACACAAGAGCCTGTCTTTCCAGTCACCCTTAATCTTTACCCTGCCTCATTTTTTCTTCGTAACACTTCTTATTCATACCTGAAACTGTATTACATATTGTTATTTTACCTGTTATTTCTCACACTGACTCTAAGCTACCTGAAGCAAGGAGAGTATCTTCTTCATTTTTATAACTGCTGTCATATAATAATGTGTATGTGAACAATAAATGTTTGTTGAATGAATAAATGACATTATATGCATAAAACCCTTGAGAGATGATGATAATTTAATGAATGACACTTTGTTTTTTTTTTCTCTGTACTGGGGATTGAACTTGGGTCCTGTGCTTCTAAGTTAGGCACAGTACCACTTGAACTAAATCCCTGACCCTGCTTTTTTGTTTAAGCAGTAATATTTGTTGTTGTTTTTATGGTGGTGATGATAATGCTGAAGACACTTGGTAAACATATTTTTCCCCCCTCCACACTTTCTATCCCTCATCTTTGGTTAATAAGGACTTACAATAGTTCATTTCATTTATCAAATTGCATGTTTTCATTTTCCAAATTATATGTTTTAAGTAGCATTTTTTTTTTCTTTCAAAGCCTAAGTCATTCTGCACATGAATTGACAGGAGGTCACAGCATTTTAAAATGTCCCTTTCTTGACTTTAGTCATGCTGATTTCTTGGTTTGTTCATGTGTCCAATTAAATTTGGGATGTTTGCTCTCCAGAAGCCAGCAGACACTCTGCATGCCTGCATTTTCTTTTCACAACAGGATCTCCAGCCTATCACAATGCTTCCGAGTGGTGATCATTTTGCCATTCGGGCTTAATCCTCTTCTCAACTGAAATGGAAGAGATCCATGCCACCTTGGCTTCCTGATTCTTCAGATGGAAAAGTCCCACCACCATTACTGATTTTCTTTAAGATTTTGCAAAGTAATTGTCTCAGATTGAGGTAGAGAATTGCCTGTCCTACTGAAAGTCTAGAAAGTGTGTGATTTGGGGAGGTTTCTAACACAGTTTGACATTTCTCTGAATTGTCAAGGCCTTGGCTGTCCAGACCAGGAGAAGATACAGGATTTAGTGTCTTTCCTTATGGGACAAGCACAGTGGGGACCTAATCACCAGAGGAGGGGGTTTAAATGCTAAGGATCAGGGTGAGTGTCAAAAGACAGAGGGGAATCAACATTTGTCAGATATAAATTACGTACATTATGCTGAATGCAAGGTCAAGGCACTTTATTTTTCAAGCAATAAATATCTGGCAGCTCCAACTAAATGTTACTTTAGGAACACCTCACTGCTTTGTGCCTTAAGCCCTCTTTCTTAATTGTGTCTAAAATAATGTTTCCTAAACTTTAGATGTTCAAGTATGCCACCTTCCCTACTTCATTCACATCTGAGTACCCCTTGTAGAACTGCACTTTTGCTACAGTTTGAACATTTGTGATTCTATCCCTTTCCCTAAAATTAATATGCTGAAATCTAACTAAGGATTAAGTAAGTGTAGGAGCTTTGTCTTCATGAATGAAGCTAACACCTGAATAAATAGATCTCATAAAATTGCCTTGAGTTTCACACAATGAGGGGACCTAATGAGAGGCTATGAACCAGGAATTAAACTTCACAGCCCCAATCTAGCAGGCTCTTGACCTAGGATTTTTCCAGAAATGATTCCTTTGGTTTAAAGTTGCCCAGCTTATAGGCTTTGTTATAGAACCCCAAATGGACTCACACATGGATGGATGTACTTTTTTTAAAAAGTACTTGGATTTATTATAAATGAAAATGTTATTTATTTCATAGACCATTTTATCTTATCATAGAAGTCTTAGTAACATTTTTATCAACTAAAATCACATCATCTGTCACCAGTGACTTCAGTTTCCACCTTACTGTGAGAAGGTTTTGAATTCTTAACTGCAGATTATTTGAATGACAGATTTAGGCTTTCATTTCTTATCAGACTTTATTATGATTCTGGATCACACAGATGGTCTGAGTCCCAAATTGTCTCTGGCTCTTTGTTTGCCTAAGACTCCTATTAGTTGCTAGAATCTTTTATTATCCCCAGCCAGTTCTGAGAAATAGCTTGAGCTCCATTTTGGATAACATGTAGCCACTCAGGTTGCTAGGAATGGAAGCAGGTTTGACATTTTCTGTTAATGCAAAAGCACCTCAAATCCTGGGTTCCATCTTTCCCTCCTCTATCTTGAACATTTAATTTCCAAAATAAAGCTAGGTACTTTGCATCTTCCCATCTAATGTATAGAAGGTACAAAAGGAGGAAAGAACAAAGAACAAGAAATAAACTAATTTTCACAGTGATGGCCATGAGACAAATATGGCTCTACTTGTCCATAACTCTGAACTTTCAATGCTTTAAAATTCTCCATAATAATCCTCATTTATAAGTAACATATGCTGAATAAACTACATCAATTTTCAAAGGTAATGGTCAAAACTGAGATGCACAGCCAGTTGCATTACACAATACATTTTGCTTCTCCCAGGCAAAGTCCTATAAAAGAGAGCCCATTGGCATTCCAAAGATATGATATGAGAGCTGATAATCCTTCTTAAACTGACAAAAACTCAATCATTTTTGTGATCCAAATAGCTACAAAATACATATGTTTCAAGTCGCACTTAAAGTATAAAAAGACTATTTTCAAAGAGCTATTTAATGTTCAAGAGCCTTACAAATAGGATCAGGTGACTCAAGGTGGCTGAGTGGATCTATTTCTTGTTTCTGTCTTAAATGTGCTGAAATAATATCCAATTCATAATGCTACTCTTGATATGCCGAGAGTGTAGTCCAATGACTACTTAATCTCATGTTCCCTCAGAGCAGAGAATTGCTTAATCTTTCATTGTGTGAGGACACCATAATTCATTTGAACATTTGTCTGTCTTTGAACAGTTATGTGGCTTTCATTTATTTGCTTGTATGAAAAGTAATTTTATTACTATCTTTAAGTTTATGTTAGCTACTTTTCTATCACTGCTGAGACAAATACCCGGTACCTTAAGTTAAAGGGGGAAAAATTCATTTGGCTTATATTTTGTAGAGGTTTCAGTTCATAATTGGCTGGCCCCAAGGAAGGGCGACAGAGGGGTAACAGTTTATAGAGGTGGAAGAAGAAAGCAAAAGCAACAAGAAACCTTAACAGTATTTTTCTGCCCCTTTTATCACATTCAGAGTATCAGGATCAAGGTGGTGCCACACCTCTCACTCACAAGTAATGGTTTAATAATCACATGTCCTTAATCCCAGCATCATATATCGAGATTCAGCCACTTCTGACTGCATGAGACTTTGAGGGACATCTAGACACAGCCATAACATTGCAACCTTGGGCCCACAAAGGCTCAATGCATATCCCTTTATAAAAAAATAAAAACATTTAATCCATCTCCAAGAATTTGCAAAGTCCTAACAGGTATCATCATTGCTGAGAAGACCAAGCCCAAAGTCTCCTCTAAGATTTAAGGCAAACTCAGCTCCAAGACTCAGTACAAATGAAAAGAAAATTAAGCACTTTTATTACTCAATGGCACAAGATAAATAATTCCATTCCAAAAGCTATAGGTAAGAGGATACAAAGCAACAAGACCAAAGCATGTCCCAAATCCAACAGGGCAAACATTAAATCCTACAATTCCACTTCAGCATCCCCAGCAACTTGTGGCAAACTGTTAACTCCAAAGGGGTGGCCCCACCTCTTTGGTATTGCAGATGGTTGTAGCTCCCACGCCTCTCTTTGACAGACTCAGTTTTGCAGTTTTCCTCAGACAATCCATACTTTTGGATTCTCTAAAATTCTGGAATCTCCACTGCACTTCTGGCTTCACATTCACAGCTTCATACATTCCCCTCTCAGGGGCACACTGGTTGGGCTCCTAGGCCTTCTTCTGAATTTGAATGGAAGTCTTCTTGATCTCACAACTCTTCCATTTTGCTGGGCCTAAAAGCAGTCACATGGATGGTGCTTAGGTCTGTTGCCAGAGGGAACAGGAGCCAGGTTTCCTTCTCTCCTGGCTGTAGGGTCCAGGGCTTAGATTGCTGAGTTCTCTGAACCTAGTCCCGAGGAATAAATTTTCTAGGCTGCCATTCTGGAATATGATGCTCTGGGGCTTTCTTCTTAACTAGTCTTTTGAAATTTTGAACAGTTATGTGGCTTTCATTTATTTGCTTGTATGAAAAGTAATTTTATTACTATCTTTAAGTTTATGTTACCTACTTTTGAAATTTTGAAGCTGCAAAGGGTGGAGTCCTTCTGCTTCTTGTGATGTCCTTGGTCATCTTTTCTATCTTCCTGTTCCTGCTTAGTAAATTAAATTCCCTCTGCTCTGATCTCCGAGTCCACAGCTTTACTGGAGCTTCCCTTTTGGCCAAACTCAAAACATTTTAAGTCATTCTACTGGACTCTTTACCCTTGATTCTTAACAGATCTGTCTAAAATTCGCCAGAAGTAGCCGTGGTATGGCCTCAACATTAGACTGCCTTAAAATTTCTCCTGCCAGGTTAATTAGGCTGCTTAATTTCTATCTTAGACAAAGTCTCTGGACATGAGCAAATGCAGACAAACTTTCTGCCAAGTCATAATACACATTATCTGGAGTCCAACAACTAAAGTAGTCCTTCCCAGCATAAATCGAATCCTGGTCTTTACAAGCTTTCTGGTCTTCTGAGCTCTGACCAGAATCTCCCATTCAGTACAGCCTAAGGTGTCCAGCTCTACTTCTTCATGGGCATCTCTGAATCTTTCCTAAATTTTCTCTTTCCCACAAGCCAGTTCCAAAGTCTCTTGGGCTCTATGGCCAGGTAATGTCATAGCAATTACTTCATTTCTCTGCTACCAAATTTAAATTCAGTTTGATAAAGACAAGTTTATTTTTATTCTTTTTTTCATACCAGAGATCAAACTCAGTACCTTGTGCTTGGAAGGCAGGCACCAGAACCATAAATTAAAACTCTTGCCAACAGTTTGTTTATTTTTATTGGTTCATTATATACACACATCACAATTACACTCCACATTGAGAATTTGTACCAGTATATGACACCATTTAATTCTCATTTATACTCAAATGGATGTACCTTCAGGACGTAATCATAAGTGAAATAAAGAGGTCACAGATGTGTAAATATCATATCTTTGATATGAGAAACTGAAGTTATAATTGTGCTCTAGAATGCATGATTGATATTGTGAAATAGTGAATATTCAAGGGAAATGGGATTTGGGGTAAATAATGAGGAAAGAAAAAACTGATGGTTAAAAAAAAGGAAACAAAGCTTGAATAGTTTATTTCTTAAGTGTATTATTTTATTGTATATAGATTAAAAAGTATGTGTATCTCAGATTTTCTTTTTAACTTTAATTTCTAGCCTCCATGCACTTTCCATCATTCTTTTACTATTAGAGCCTTTTCTACTGAATCACAAGTTCAATTCAGACAGAGCCCTTGTTTGTGCAATTTACAGTTGCATCTTCCAGTTCCAGGAGAGTGTCAGGCAAGGTTAAAAAATAAAGGTACCCTAGCTTATTATGTCAGTGATAGAATAAGAATTTCTCTTAGAATAAAAATCTTACACAAGGTAGTACAAAATTGCAATGTTAAGTACACTTTCTATGGGCAGAAAGATCATTTTGTATTCAACTGCATTATTTCCAGATGCCACATAGATCTTACCTACAAGATATGACTTCATATATCTACATTTTAATTAATAATTTTTAACTAAATTGTAGAGATATATATATATATATATCAATGCTTCCGATTTCAGGCCTTCACATTTTGAGTGATAAGATTATCCAAAGAAATTAGTTCTCTAGCAAACGTATAAATATTTCTTTAAGAATAAAGTTGAGCATTTCTTCATATGCCTCTTGGCGGCTTTTACTTCTTCCTCTGAAAAGTGTTCATTTCAGCTGCCCATTTTTTTTTTTTTTTTGGAGACAGGGTCTCGCTTTGTAGTTCAGGCTGGCTCTGAGCTCACTATGTAGCCCAGGCAAGCCTCGAACTCAGCAATCATCCTGCCTCTGCCTCCTGAGTGCTGGGATTACAAGCGTGAGCCACCACGCCTGGCTCAGCTGCCCATTTTTGAACTGGGTCTTTAAATTTGGGTGGACTGACTTTTTAAGCTCCTTTTATATTCTAGATAATAGGCCTTTGTCTGAGAGACAGCTGGTAAAGATTCTTTCCCAATTTGTTGGTTGTCTTTTCACTCTGCTGGTGGCCTCCTTTGCTGTGCAGAAGCTAACTGAAGATGCTAATGAGTTCTGGAATGTATGATGGACATTGTGAAACAGAAAATATTCAAAGGGAAATGTGGTGGAGGGGTAAGTAATGAGGGGTAAAGAAAAAATGTGATGGTAATAAAGGGAAACAAAGTTTGTGTATTTAGGGGTGTAGGGGGTTGTGGGGTGGTAGGGGAATGGAAAAAATGAGAATTAAATTATGTAATATACTGGTACAAATTACCAATATTGAATCTGATCATGATGTGCATATATAATGTACCAATACAGATAAAAATATTTAAAATACCCTGTATTTTGTGAGCATTGTTCCCCTGTCACCTGGGGAAGTTGAGTAAGAGCTATAGGAAGATTTATATTTCCACACTAATGATATCAAGTTCTTCCAACCATATTATTTGTTCCTATGTTACTTTTACCAAGTGTGGGTAAGATTTTTGGACATTTCACACCTTGCCTCCCTGAGGTGGCAAAACTTTTAGTTTCCTCAACCAGTAAAATGACATTACTATGATTTTATTTATTTTGTTATTCATCCTTCACATATTTAAATAGTAGGTATATTCATACATTTCATGTTTTTAAATTTCCATACATGAATTACATCATTTTCTTAAAAAAATTTGAATCTTTGCTGCATAAGGGCCATTACAGGTCCAAGGAGGACAACCCACGAAGTAGTCATCTCCTAAGGGTTCTAAATATTAGGAAGAAACACAATTACAATAACCATATTCCAGATAGCAACCCAGGAACTAAAGGAAAACATCAACAACAACAAAATAATAGAAATGAGAAAAAAAATTAAAAGCCAGATACCCAGATTATAATCAGAGAGGAATCCATGGAAAAGTAAAACAGAGCAGACTGAAACACAATAAACAGGACTCTCTGAGCTATAACAAAAGAAGATCTAGCAAAAATGAAATTTTTCAGTTAACAACAGAGATAGTGTCTGTAGTAAAAGATATGATTAATAACACTAAAGAAGAGATCGGGAACATGATGGAATCTCAGTTTACAAAAGTATTGGAATCTGTTAAACAACTTCATACAGATTTCCAGGAGATTAAAAACTCCCATGCAGGTTTGTGAAATAGGATGAATGAAAATGAATACAGAATATCAGACATAGAAGATAGGATTGCAGCCAGTGAACAGGAAAGGAATAATTTATGGAAAATAGCAAAGGGACCATGAGAAATGAATCTATCAGCTGCTAGATGATGCAAAGAAGAATAACAGAAGACTGATTGGAGTCAGTTAAGAAACAGGCAACAGTGCAAAAGATATATTTTTTTCACAGAAGTAATGGCAAAAAACTTCACAGGAAGAGGAAAAGAATTTAACATATAGATAAGTAAGACATATAGGACTCCAAATGGCCATAATCTAAAAACAATTTTAGTTGGAGGAGTCTAATAATCTAAATTCTAGAAACCCAGTGGAAGAATGAAATAATGGAAGCAGCTAGAGAAAACAAGCAAATCACATACCACAGAAAGCCCATCAGAATCACAACAGATTCTTCAACACAAATGCTGGAGTCCAGGAGAAACCGGTGTGAAGTATTTATAGCCCTAAAAGTAAGCAACCTCCAATCTAGACTGATGTGTACTGCCAAACTATCCATTAAAATTGGTGGAGAAATAAGATAATTCCAAAACAAAGAACATTTGAGAAACTTTGTGGATACCAAATTTGCACTCCAAAAAAATCCTAGAAAAAGACAATGAGTGTCCCAATCCCATCAGATCCAACTGAGTGAACTCATTGGGCAAAGCAAGAAATTAAATGGAAAGGGGAAAAACAAACAATGAAAGAGCCAACAACAGGAAACACCATGCCACAGGTAAATCAGTGCATATCAATTATAACCATTAATATCAGTGGTTTCAGAGTGCCAATTAAAAGACACAGACTGGCAGAATGGATTAAGATGCAAAATCCAACAGTATTCTGCATACAAAAAACATACCTAATTCAAATAGAAAGCCATAGACTGAAAGTAAAAGGATGGAAAACAATTTTCCATGTAACGGGAAACCACAATAAAGCAGGAGTGGCTACCTTACTTGCAGACCAAATAGATTTCAAACAAAACCGAATTAAGAGAGACAAAGAAGGACAGAACATCATTGCACAGGGAATAATAGAAGAAAAATAGATAATATTCATAAATATTTATGCACCAAATTCTTGTGCATTTATCCATATAAAACAAACATTAATGGGTGGTAAAGGCCAGATAAGCACTAATACAATAGTAGTAGGGGAACTCAGTACCCCATTGTCACAGGTAGAATGGACAAAAAAAATCAATAAATGAAATACATTAATTAAACCAAACTTTTAAACAAACAGACTTAATAGATGTCTACAGAATATTCCACCCCACAGATTTAGAATATACATTTTTCTCAGCTGCTCATTCTCCAAAATAATCTACATGCTAGATCATAGAGCATGTTTAAGTGAACTCAAAGGAATTAAAGTTATCCCCTGTGTAGTATCAGACCATATGCATTGAAGTTGGAAGTCAATAGTAAAAGAAATTCCAAGAACCTCCCAAACACATGGAAATTGAACAACATTCTGCTGAACAGCCAAACATCTATAGCATGAGAACTAGCAGAAAGAATCAACAAATGGGACTTCATCCTCCTAAAAAGCTTCTGCACAGCAAAAGAAACCACTGGCAACACTAAAAGTCAACCAAAAGCATGGGGAAAAAATCTTTACTAGCTGTTTCTCAGACAAAGGGCTACTATCTAGAATATATAAAGAACTTAAACAAATCAGCACCCCCCCCAAGTTTAAAGACCCAATTCAAAAATGGGCATCTGAAATGAACAGACACTTCTCAGAGGCAGAAGTCAAAGCAGCCAAAAGCATATGAAGAAGCGTTCAACATCACTGGTCATTTGAGAGATGCAGATGAAAACAACACTGAGATTTCATCTCATTCCACAAAGAATGGATGCTACTGTGAAATAAACCAGCAAATAAATGCTGGTATGGCTGCAAGGAGAAAGGAACCTTTCTCCACTGTTGGTGGGATTGTAGATTTGTAGATTTGTGGAGATCAGTGTGGAGATTCATCAGAAAAATAGAATTAGAGGTTCCATTTGACCCTGCTATTCACCTGCTAGGAATATACCCAAAGGAATTCAAAGAATCATATTGTAAAGACATATGTACACCCATGTTCATAGCAGCTCAAATTGTGATAGCCCAATCTTGGAAAAAACCCAGATGCCCATCAACTGGAGACTGGATAAAGAAGATGTGTTTTTTTTTGTTTTGTTTTGTTTTGTTTTGTTTTGTTTTGTTTTGAGACAGGGTCTCGCTTTGCAGTTCAGGCTAGCTCTGAGCTCACTATGTAGCCTAGGCAAGCTTTGAACTCAGCAATCCTCCTGTCTCTGCCTCCCAAGTGCTGGGATTACAGGCGTGAGCCACCACGCCTGGCAAAGTAACATGTACATGTTTTTTTTTTTTAAATGGAGTATTACTCTGCCATAAAGAATGACAAGCTTCATTCATTATGTGCAAATGGATACACCTTGGGGACACACTAATAAGTGAAATAAATTGATCACAGATATGTAAATATCATATCTTTTCTCTGGTATCAGAACCTGTAGATGTGAATGAGTTCTAGAATATATGATAGATTTTATAAAATAGGAAATATTCAAAGGGAATGTGGTGGGGGAACATAATGTGGGGAAAGAATAAATATTATTTGGAAAGAAAACAGAAATAGCATGTATATAAGGAGTGGGGGTTTGTGGGTAGGGATATGGGTAAAAATGAGAATTAACTTCTGTCATATACTGGTACAAATTCCCCAATGTTGAGTGTGACTGTGAACTGTATATAAAATGTACCAATAAAGAATTCAATTAATAAAAAAAAAGAAATTAAAGAAGAACTTAAACTTTTTTATAATTAATTTATAATTCCAATACAGCATACAGGAATTTATGGGACACAATGAAAGCAGTTCTATGAGGGCAATTCATAGCAGTGAATGCCTACATCAGACAACAGAGCAAATTCAAATAAACAATCTGAAGCTGAAACTCAAGCTATAGAAAAATAGTAGCAAGAGAAACTCAAAGCTCATACTGGGGAGGAAATTAGAGGTTCAGAACTGAAATTAATGTAATGGAGTCTAAGAGAATACTAAAATTCAATGATCAAAGAGTTGATTCTTTGAAAGGATGAACAAAATTAACAAATCCTTTGCCAAACTCATCAAACAAAGGAAGGAAAAGACTCAAATCCATGCTTTTAGGAATGAAAAGGGGGAAATCAACACAGATCCAGCAGAAGTCCAGGGGATAATAAACACCTACCTTGAAAATCTGTATTCCAATAAGATGGAAAACATAAAAGAAATGGTTATATTCTTAGACACATATGACCTTCCAAAGTTGAACGTAGAAGATATAAAAATGTTGAACACCCTAATATCTGTCTGTGAAACTGAAAATGTAATTAGAAACCTACCAACAAAGAAAAGTCCTGGTCCTGATGGCTTTACTGCTGAATTCTACATAACCTTTAGAGAAGAGCCAATGGCACTACTTCTCACACTCTTTAATTAACTCATAAGGGAAGCAACACTCCCAAATTCATTCCTGGAAACAGCCCTTACATTGATTCCAAAAGCAGAGAAAGACCCAGCCAGCAAAAAAAGAGAATTACAGGTCAATCTCCCTAATGAACATAGATGCAAAAATCTTCAATAAGGTACTGGAAAACAGTACAGAGGATCATCAAGAATATCATACACCCTGACCAAGTTGAATTCATCCCAGTGATGCAAGGATGGTTCAACATAAATAAATTAAGAAACATAATCATTATATTAACCGACTGAAGGACAAAAAAAAATATGGCCATCTCAGCAGATGTAGAAAAACCATTGAATATAATCTAACATTCATTTTCAAAAATCTGCCGAAATTTGGAATAGATGGACTTTGTCTCAACCTAATAAAAAGCTACTTTTGAGAAAACAACAGCCAGCATCACGTCTATGGTCAAGAATTGAAATTTTTCACACTAAGGTTAGGACCAAGACAAGGATATCCACTATGATAATGATAATCACCACTCCCGTTCAATATAGGAATGGAAACATCAGCCACAGCAATTAGGCATGAAAAAGAAATAAAAGGAATAAAGATGGGAAAGGAAGAAGTTACACTATCATTATTTGCTGATGATGTGATACTCTATCTAGAAGATCCTAAAAACTCAACTAAAACACTGCTAGACCTAATCAGCAAATTTAGCAGTGTAGCTGGATACAAGGTTAAAACTCAAAAATGAATAGCCTTTTCATACACAAACAACAGATTCACAGAGAAAGAACTAGAAAGTCAATTCCTTTCACAATAGCATCCAAACAATGAAATATCTAGAAATTAATCTAACAAAGGAGATAAAAGACCTCTACTCTGAAAATTATAGCACTCTGAAAAAGTAGATTGAAAAAGATATCAGAAAATGGAAAGACATCCCTTATTCCTGCATAGGAAGAACAAATATCAAGAAAATGCCCATATTCCCACAATTACTATATAGATTCAGTGCAATCCCAATTGAAATCCCAACAGCATATTTTACAGAGCTAGAGGAAGTAATCCAAAAATTCATCTGAAACCACAAGAGACCTAGAATAGCAAAAGCAATTTTAGGCACCAAGGACATGGCAGAGAGTATGACCAATACCCAATTTGAAACTATACTACAAAGCCACTGTGATAAAGACAGTATGGTACTGGCAAAGAAACAGACATGAGAATCAGTGGAACAGATTAGAAGTTCCAGAAACAATTCCAGATATACTAAGCCACCTCATCTTTGGCAAGGGAGCTAAATATCCTCAATAGAGGAAAGATAGCTTCTTTAACAAATGGTGCTAGAAAAACTGGGCTTCAACCTGTCAAAGACTAAAGCTAGATCTATCTGTTTCATCATGTACTAAAGTGAAATCTAAGTGGATTAGAGTCCTAAACATTAAAGCAGAAAGACTAAACCTGCTGCAAAACAGGTTAAGTAGAACTTTTGGACTGACTGACTGGCTTAGGGAAAGACCTTATGAACAAAGCCACTTCAGCATGAGAACTAGCCAAAGGAATCAAAACTAGAAACTCATTAGAAAGCTTCTGCACAGCAAGAGAAACCAACGGCAGAGTGAAAAGAGAATAGACAATGTGGAAATATTTTTACCAGCTGTTTCTCATAGAAAGGGCTACTATGTAGAGTATAAAGCTTAAAAATCAGACTTCCTAATTTAAAGACCCAAATGAAAACTGGGCATCTGAAATGAACAAACACTTTTCAGAGGAAGAAATAAAAGCAGCTAAGAATCACATGATCAAACACTCAACACTGTTGATCATTCAAGAGATGAAGATGAAAACAACACTGAATTTCTATCTCATTCTACAAGGAGTGGCTGCTATCTCAAAATTAACCAACAACAAATACTGGTGAGGCTGCTGGAAAAAGGAACTCTTGTACATAGTTGGTGGTAACTGGTACAATTCCTGTGGAGATCAGTGTGGAGATTGAAACTGGTACAAATGTAGACTGGTATAATCCCTGTGGAGATCAGTGTGGAGGTTCCTCAAAAAACTAGGATTAGAGGTCCTACTTGACCCAGGTATTTCCCTGCATATCCATCCATCCATCCATCCATCCATTTATGTATCTGTCTATCGATCTATCTATCTATCTATCTATCTATCTATCTATCCATCTATCTATACACACACATACATACACACACAAAAGAATTAAAAGATTCATATCACCACAACATGTGTGCACCCATGTTCATAGCAGCTTAGTTTGTGATAGTGAAATCTTGGAAACAGTCCAATGCCTATCAACAGGAGACTGGATAAAGAAAATATGTGTGTGATTTTAAAAAAATAAAATAGAGTATTATTCTGCCATAAAGAATGACAAGTTTGAGTCCTTTATGCTCAAATGGATGTAACTTGAGGATATACACATAAGTGAAATAAATAGGACACAGATATAAATACCATATATTTTATCTGATATGAGAAACTGAAGACGTAAATGAGTCTAATATATTTGATAGATTTAGGAAATTAAAAATATTCCAAGGGAAATGAGGGTTAGGGATAAGTAAAGGAGGGAAAGAAGAAAATTTGATGGTTAAAGAAAGGAAGCAAAGTCTATATCACGGAGATTTATAGGGTGTGCAGGGGAATGGAAAAAATGAGAATTCAATTGTGTCATATACTGGTACAAATTCTCAATGTTGATTGTGATTATGGTGTATAATATAGAATATACCAATGAAATCAATTTAGAAAGATATTATAGAAAAATAAAAAAGATTATGTCTAAAATATGTATAAATAATCAAGCAAAAATCTGTAAGAAATAAGGAAAAATCTTTAATAAGAAAATTAAAAACAGATTTAACATTAAATATAGATTAAGGCCATTTTAGCATATCCAATACTTCAGACAATTTTCTGTTACTATAGACTATTTTGTAAAAGAAAAAGCAAAAATGTGTACTGCATCACAGCTTCCTGAATTCAAGAGCATGGAACTATTTGCATGGCTTGGCACCTAGTGAAGTCCTTTATGTCAACTCATGACATGGCAAAGGGTACCAAGGATGAGAGGGACTAACTGTTTTGACTTGAGTCTTCATCCTGTTTGCTTGCTTGTTTGTTTGTTTGTTTCCTGGTACCAGGGATCAAACTCGTGACCTTGCATTTGCAAGGCAGGGCCTGGAATCACTGAACTAAATGCTTAGCTCTCTAGAGGCTCTGTTTTTAGAGAGCCACAGTGCATTCCTGAGGGTTCTCAACATCAGGTTCTTACCTAGTCACCTCCTAAAGGTCCTATCTTCCAGGACTATTAATGTAACTTTGAAGATTAACTTTCCACCTGAATTTTGAAGAGAACAAATCCAGATCATAGCAATAGTCAACCATGCTACACAGGAATAAAACTTACACCTCCAAGAACAGCAAAATTCCTAAGCTTCCTGGGGCTAATGTAACAAAATTTTCAAAAAGAATATAAGGACACTAAAAATTCTGTCAGCCAGAAAAGATCATTCAGCATAGGGAAAGAAGAAAGTTACTCTTGAATAGGATGATTTATTATTTAATGGAAAATATTTTTCTTCCTAGCAATATATTCATTCAACTGAGATCGTAATGGATAATTAAAACAAAATGAAGATGACCCACACCAACGTAATTATATGGTGAAATTTAGTACATAATAGAAATAACATTTTATATAAGGGAGAAGAATAAAAAATTTTGGAGGAAATTTACTAAGTAACAAATTTGATTTGTGGGTATGGATGTAGCTCAGAGGCACAGCACATGCCTGGCAAGTGAGAAGCCCAGAGTTCTATCCATGGTACTAAAGAGAAAGAAAAAAGAATTGGATTTGTAAATACTTCCTTATGACAGCAATGCATTCTGGGGTATTATGATATTTAAATATGAAAGTGATACCATAAAATATTTAAATAAAAATATGAGTGCCTGGCTATTTTATCACCTTGAAATAGAGAAGGCCTTTCTAAATAGAATGTGAATTCTAGAAGCTATTTTCTAAAAAGATAAAAATTGAAATCAATAAGTTAAGAATTTCAGTTGTCAAAACAACATTAAACAAAATAGCCAATAATCCTGAGGTTGTGAGAAAATGGGTGTCCATATGCATTTTGGAAAACTTAAATTGACATATTTTAGAAGAAGAGCTCACCAATTGTACAGTGTTTGAAATGCTCATTCTCTTTGATCTAAAAATTCCTCTTAGTTTATATACCACTCTTTACTGACAATGCAATAAATACCTCTCCCCGTACTGAAGTTCTTTTGCAAAAATAATGTGGCTACAACAGGTGGGCTTTTCACCTTCTTGGATTCAAAAATTTTCCTTAAGAAATGATGTATATTTTTCCATGAAGGTATCAAAGGTTAAAGCTTAGAATTCCTCATTTGCACAATCACCTTCCTAAGCTTTAGATATTTTTGTGCTTAAATTTGAATTTTTATTCTTGAAGATAGCTTTTTCAGATTCCCTAAAATTTAGTCTGGCCCTATTTAGAACAAAGACAAACTAGCTTATAAAATGTATATATTTTTCATCATCATAGTTATATTTTTGATTGAAAAAAGGCAAAAATAATATCAGATATTTGCATAGCTCTTACTATATGCTAAACATTTTACTAAGTTCTGTATAGTTATTATTTCACTTTGTCTTTAAAGGAATCTGAAAGTAGTAATATTTATCCCCATCAAATATGTCAACGAATTAAGGGACAGAGAGGATAAATACGAGTTTCTGTTAACAGACAATACATTAAATAAGTCAAAGCAGAAGTGAAATAAATAGATCACAGATGTGTAAATACTGTATCTTTATGCTGGGGACTTAGCTCGAGTGGTACCGCACCTACCTTGGAAGCACAAGGGCCCAAGTTCAATCCCTGGTACCACCAAAAAAACAAACAAACAAACAAAAAAACTTTTCTCTGGTGTGAGAAACTGAAGATGTAAATGAGTTCTAGAATAAATAATACTGTAAAATAGTAAACTTTCAAAGGGAAATGGGGTTTAGGGGTAAGTAATGAGGGGAAAGAAAAATGATGGTAAAAATAAGAAGAAAACAATGCTTATGTACTGTGGGGTTTGTAAGGTGGGTGGGGGAAGGGGATAAAATAAGAATTAAGTCGTGTCATATATACTGGTACAAATTCTCAATGTTGAGAGTGATCATGATGTGTATATATAATGTACCAATAAATATTTAAATTTAAAAAATAAAGAAATAAATTCAAAGCATAAATGTATAAAATAATAGGATTAATGTAATAAAAAGCATATTATTTGACATGGATGTTATGTCCAATAAATTAAATTTTTAAATAATTCTTTAAAAAGCACTGGTTATATGATTCATGTATAAAAAATTCTCTTTGTTTCTGTCTCATTCTATTTACCTCTGGGCAATTCCATATCTACTTTATACTTGTAAGCCCAATTTGTATAGAATGATGCTCAGAATGGTTTTCAGAGTGGTACCAGAATATATGGCTGGACCAATGACATTTGGAGTTATTTTTATATTTTTATTATTTATATTTTTTCTTGGAATTTTTAATTGTGAACGGGACCCTTTATATCAAGCTCATCAAAAATAATAAATAATTAATGCCACACGTGGTGGCTCACACCTGTAATCCAAGCACTCAGGAGGCAGAAGCAGGAGGATTGCTGTGAGTGCGAGGTTAGCCTGAACTACAAAATGAGACCCTGTCTCCAAAAAAAAAAAAATGGGCTGGGGATTTCGCTTAAGTGGTACCGCACCTACCTTGGAAGTGCAAGGGCCTGAGTTCGATCCCCAGTACCACCAAAAAAAAAAAAAAAAAAAAAAAAAAGATACTGACCTGCTCACTTGTTCTTGTTTGGTCCTATTTTGTTCTGTTTTATTTTATTTTATTTTATTTTATTTTATTTTATTTTATTTTATTTTATTTATTTTATTTTGAGGTAGGGTCTTACTATATAGTTTAGGTTGGACTTGAACTCATCATGTAGCACAGGATGGTCTTGAAGTTACAGCAATGCTCCTGCCTCAGTCTCTCAAATGCTGAAATGACAAGCAGGCACCATTGCGTTCTGCATTCCCACATTGGCTTTGTGTGTATAGTACTCAGGGTAGAACTCAATGAGTTGTGTAACTAACCATGCCTTGTACCCCTTGTACCCACAGCCCCAAATGTTGCTTATGAAGAGGGAAATATAGTAGAATTATAGACTAAACCATATATTATAAAACTTCATGCATATTTTTATGCTTGTATGATCTTATCAATACTCATGTTTGATCTCAAATCATATCCACCATATAGTTAGTATTTTTGTGTAATTGTTCTAATAACTCTAAATTATGTTCTTGTTTTTCTTCATTTGTAATTTTTTCCTCAATGAACATATTAGAATCATATAATATTTAGGATCACTGATACATTAAAAATCAAAATGTCAGCATATATTTCCTATGTATTCAATAAGCCCTTTTGATCTGCAAATGTATTGCATTCAAGCTCTACATTTTTTCAGAGATTCTTC
Source organism: Thryonomys swinderianus (assembly GCA_004025085.1). Classification (NCBI taxonomy): domain Eukaryota; kingdom Metazoa; phylum Chordata; class Mammalia; order Rodentia; family Thryonomyidae; genus Thryonomys; species Thryonomys swinderianus. The sequence goes on along the minus strand of PVIC010017436.1, from coordinate 7,204 downwards.
CATAATTGCATTTTTTGGGCCCTGTGCTTCTAAAATGCCTCTTATCTGCTCTCTCTTTCTTGTCCTTATCATCATCGTTTGCATCTCTGAAATTTTATTCTTCATTCTGGATTTCTTCTGCAGAGTCTAGAATTTAAACTCATCATCATTAACTCCGCCACCATAATGTTGCAATTTATCGCTTTCCATGCAGATTTCTATTCTGTTTTGCATTTTAAATCTCCTTGTAATCTTTACCACGCAAGCTCCTGTTTCAGCTTCTATCTGCCTCTCAGCCAACTCCCTTCTTATCTCAATGAATTTTCATATCATCTCATCTTTCATCTCTTTATACTGAGACTAGTTTTCACACTTTATTGAGAGTACAAAGCAGATGACTTCTGTAATTTGGGTTTCCTTTTGTGACATTTTAAAGTATAACATTCCCACATCTTAATTGTTCTTTCCTCCTCTCAAGGTGTAGAGTATCTTCAAGGGAACCATTATTTATATTCTGTTCTCAGTGTCATTTTTTAAACAACAAAGCAGCTATCCATGGGTGATGATAGACTGTATCATTCCCTCTTAGTTCTAGATTCTTGTTTAAAAAATATTACTCTCAGATCGCAAGCATAAAGGTTGGTTGATAATCATGGATCAATGCCACATTTATAGTGCCTAAAAGTCATTCATCTAACGATGACATTGAATATAGGAGAAATTATTTATTCTTGAGTTATTGTTTATTTGCTGTGAGGTGACTGTATACTGTAGCAGTTTAGCTCTTACATTTAAAATCATGCATTGGAATTCTGAGTCTACCAATTATTAAAGGAGTAATTTATCTACTTCAAGAGCTACTTTAGTCCATCTGTAAAATGAGTGCTATAATTCTATAATAGCACATATTTCATTGAGTCATTTGATGATTGATATTAGAATCAAACATATCATTGACTAAAGTATTTTCAGCATATTAACTCACAGAATAACTATTGTTATTGTCATGCTATAGGAAAAGAAATTGAGGAAGTTGCATATTGTTTTCCAAGATTGCATAGCTTGTAAAATAGAATTTTGGTTAGAATTTAGGCAACGTCTTAGTTCCATATTTAATGCTTAATAAATATTTATTATTATTATTACTACTATTATTATTATTACTTGAGGGGAATGTATTTATGGATAATCTAACCATGTAATTCTTTCTTTTCCTGAAGCAGCATTAGTAAAATTCAGTGTTTCAATTATGGGGCTTTTTCTCTTTCCATGTTTTCATATTGACAAGACTATACTTCAAGATATAAATAAAACTTAGCAAAACTCTTCTGCCTCCAGGTCTCCTGAAAGTTGTTACTTCTAACCATATTAACAAGAGAAAGTCACACTGGAGAACCTGGGGTAGAAATGTGTGTGGGGGGGTGCGGATAATCATTGTTATTTGCAGCACATACACATAGATACCAGCCACATTCACAGAGCTGTTTTAGAATCTGTGTTCCACGTTCTTTTTGGTCGGGCTGGAGATATAAGGTCAGTCTTGGCTGGAAGTTGTTGCAGATTCTGCATTTTTGAGCCACGGCACTGGCAAATTTGGTGATGCGCTTCTACACTGTCCTTCAAATTGGCAGTTTTGGTCTCTTGAAAGTGGCAAGTTATGTGCTAATGTCACCTGACAATTGTGTTTCTCTTTTACACTTCATGAATATTATAATTAGAGGAAATTCCTCTAAGATTTTTGCAGTAGATTAGTTGTCAATCTTAGTTTCTTGGTTTATTATGCGCTCTCATCTCTTTTGGTGTTTTCCTAGATATTTTATCATGAAAATCACAAAGTCTGAAACGGGGAATGCTCTTTGAACACATTCTTCAGCTGCTCTCTCCTCAATTTCACTCTTATTTTTTAAACGCACACATGTATACATACCCATACCCACATACATACATGTATACTTCAGATCACAAGCTTAATTCTTTCCACAATCCTGATCACAAACCAAAGTAGATATGAAGTGAATCATATTCAATGGTTAATTTAATGTTGAATATATCAGATCTATTTCACTGGATCACCCCAATTATAAATAATTGGGTGATGCTCTAAAAACAAAACAAAACAAAAAAACCATGGAAGCAGTTTTGTAAGTTAGTCATTGATAGAGGCTGAAAATTTCTGAGATATATATTAGAAAAAGTTATCAAGATGTGAGGAGACTTTAAAAGTGATTTTTATGATGAGAGCTCAGGAAAAGTTAGTACAGCAATAGAAGAATCTCATCTTCTTAAAATACATGATATTGACTTAAATATGGACATTAAGGTTGATTCTTATGAGATTCGGGCAGAAATGAGGAAAACTGATTAGACAGTGGGAAAATCGATCTTTTAAATAAAGTGGAAAAGAACTTGAATGAGTTGTACTGGGGTGTTGTGGAAGGTAGATCTTGCAAATAATGAAACTAGGTATCTTGCTGAGGGGATTTCTAAGCACAATTTTAAAAGAGTGACCCCTTCCTCCCAGCTACTTTCAGAACAATGCAAAGAGAGAAGTGACTTGAGGAACAAACTGCTAAGAGAAAAGAGAGCCCAAGAGTGAGAGTTGGAAAATTCTCAGTGAATTCATATTGCAAAAAAGAAAACCAAATGCATGTCTGAAGAGCGCTCTGAGTGCATGGCTCAGCAGGCATTTGATCAGGTCAGTAGGTGTGTGAGCAGAACACCTAACTGTCCACTGCCACAGAGCCAGAAAGGCCAAGGGGGCCAAACTAGTGGAAACACCACCAGGTGAGACTGTAGGAGGAAACTGCAGAAGGGCTATAATTAAGGAAGGCTGCAAAACGTGCTATCCTTTCAAAATGAGGAGGGAAGGATCCCAAAGTAATTCTAAGTTCACTAGGCTGCCATTACAACCAAGGCTCAGATAAGGTATAAGTCCCAGCTGTGGCTCTTAAGGGTAAGATTGCTTCTCTGGATTTGGAGGTTCAAGTTTCTCCCACTCAGTGCCTGAAGCACGGGCCATCGTAGGGTGGGGGCAAGGTAAAGCAGAAGCATAGGAGAGTTGGGATGGGTTCAACTCACTATGATTTGGGGGTGATATTCCCATTTCAACAGGCCTAACCTGACCCAAAGTTGACTTGTCAAGTTTTAGACTTGCTTGGGACTCGCTAATTCTTTCTTTTTGCTTTACTCTTTGTAGAATGGACGTGTCTACCCCAAGTCTGTTTCACTAGTATGTTTGGAGAACACATAACTAGTTTGATTTCAGAATTTAGGGTTGTTGAAAAATTTTGCCTCAGAATAGATTGTACATCAAATGCTATCAAGTGCTATCAAGTACATCAAGTGCTGCATTAATTCATATCTGATTTTATGTTGTATATTGTATATTTTATATTGACATGAGACATTGGACAATAGACTTTAGAACTTATAATGAAAACAGTGAAGAAGTTTGGAGTTATTGTGATAGAGTAAGGTATTTTTCATATGAGAAAGTCATGAAATTTGGAAAGAGACAAAATATTATGGAATGTCTGTGTTTACCCAAAAATCATATGTTGAAATATTTTAAACATGATAGCATTAAAAGCAAAAGTAATAAAATATCCCCTTTGAATGGGACTAGTATACTTATAAGAAGATATAGGAATAATTATTCTTGATTCAGCCATGTTGGGACACAATGGCCATCAGCAAACTGAGAAAAGTGCCCTGTCTAGACATCAGATCTACCAGCTTCCAGAACTTTCCTGGCTCCAGGAGTGTGAGAAGTAATTCTTCATCGATTAAGTCACCCAAACTCTGACATTCTGTTATTGTAGGTCAAAGAGATTCAAACAGAATTTCAAGGAACTGTGTCCAGTTCTCCTTAATTGTGAAAAGAGAGATGTAAAAAGCTATCTTCCAAGAGACAAGTCCAAGGTCTTCGAGTAGGACAGATCTGGGGAACTTTTATGAAGAAAGTGAGGAGGGTCATGAGGTCTCCGCAGTTACTGTAGCATCTGAAGACAGGTGGCAAATAAGGGGACACCCAGGAGAGACTCATAGCTTCCAGTCTCTACCTGTTGTTACACACAGGAAGGCTACAAGGCTTAAACCATTGGGTTCTGAAAGGCAAAAGTGGGATTTAAAAATTCTGTTTGGGACTCAGGTGCTAAGAAAGTGCATTGTGTGTGCGTTCAGGGTAAAGTACAGAGACAGAACCTTTTGAAAACTACATTTCTATTAAAAACATTCAGGGAAATACTGATATAGAAGTTTCACCTCCTACTCCTTTCCTCCGCCCGTCTGTTCTAATGCCCTTGTTTCTGACTTTGAACTTCATTACTTAGTCTTGCTGTTGCTGCTGCCTGCAGATTCAGGGATTATACTTGACTCACTCCAACACTTTCTAAATACCTTGCTTTCCGATATACTTTTGCTTTTTAATTTTTTACCCTGTATTTAAATGCCTCGTTTGAAAATCGTTCTATGGAGTAGTTCTAAGTGCTATGTAGCAGCTTGGTCCCACTTGGTTAGGCTCCAGTGGAGGTGGGATTTAACAAAGGGTCGAGGAGATTTTTGCTGCCAACTGCTGTTGTGCAGGCTTTGTCACTTTCTCCAGATGGGGGACGATATTTCAAAGATCAGTTTGGGGGACAGAAAGGCAGCACGTTGAGAAATGAGGCTTCTGGCTTCCATGGTGAGCAGTAATCAGGTAAGGGCTAATCAGCATTAGCACAAGTGGCCTCCTAAGGAGCCTGATGACATGCTAAGGAGCACTGGGGGCTTTGTTGGGATTCTCACCCTTGGTTGGACATTTTCAGAGGTAGACAGAGCAGAATGTTTTCTTGCTCTGATTACATTAGTTGAGACAACACCAGAGGACTGATACTCCACTTGGCATCGGGTCCTATCATCCTGTCTTGTTCCACTTGTCAAACAAGTTTGAAACTGTCACCGGCATTCTGACCAATTCACCCTGCCTTGTATTCCTCAGCCCCAGACATCTGGAGAGTTGAGGGCCTGCCATCAAATCTCAAATTTTCATTCCCTCTAAGTCCCTGTAATGCATGCCCCCAGTTGAAAGAAAAAAAAAATATTGGATGTATGATCATCCCAACACTGAACTCCCAATTCTCAGTCACATTTCATTTTGTGCTTCAGAAATGATGAGGTGCTCTGTGAGGGGTGACCTTTGTGCTCTGACCTGGACTTTCTACTGTGTTATCTGGCTTAACTCTCTCATCCCTTCTCTGTGTCCCCTTTGACATCAATAAGTTATCCCTGTTCTCCCCCCGGTATTCTCAATTGCCTCTTCATTCTCTCCACCTCGGCCCCTGTCCCTTCTCTGTATGCTCTCCCTTACACAGCCTGTACAGAAATTTTTCCTATGTGGTGTCAGAAAAGAAACAAATAAGCTATGCAAGATTTCTTTTCAAGATTCATAATTACAGTTCAAGAAGATACTACTGATTGCTAAACACTGTCCCAGGTTCTAGTGACAAAGGTGATCAAAAAGACAATTTCTGCTCACAGAGAAGCTTACCGTTCTATGGAAAACTACAAAAAAATGCAAAAACTAGTAGTTTCAATACACTGGATAAAAACTAAAAAGAAGATAGATGGTAAAAGCCTAAGAATATCAATGATGGCACGATACAGCTTGTCTGCAGGTAAGAGAAAACTACAGACTAAATTGAACAATTAAATAGCTGTAGCTTTGTTTCTATATATTCAAAGAAACTTTTCCAAAATTATAGAATACTAGAAAGAAGGATCTCCATTTTTTATTTATGAAAAAATAGCCCCGAGAAGTTGAATGAAAATGTTCAAATTCGCTGAGTAGATTTAAGACAGTGCTGCTATTTTATGTGTGAGTCAGGAAAATTAAAATAGACAAACTCTCAGAATCTTACTGGCTCAACAGAGCAAAAGAACCCCTTGCTGTCAGCAGAGCGAAGACACTCATCTGTGCTTGTGCTGCGTGGGCTGCGTCCTCCTCGGACATATGCTCCATGGGGCACCTGGCCTCCCCATTTATGCCCATAGGGAAAGAAAGAGGTGAAAGGTCACCACAATTCAGGTCCTGAATGTCCTCCAGGCCCTGTGGCATTCCTGGGAGGTGGTGGCCTTGGTCACTGAAGTTCCGCTCAGTAGAGACTGAAGGATCCCAGCCCTCTTCTTGCTCTCTGGTCATGAGATGAGCAGTTTTATTCTCCCACACATTCCCACAACGATGTGTGGCCCTCATCACAGGTTGCGAAAGCCAGGCTCAACTAACCATAGCCACAGCCTCCAAAACTGAGCTCAATGAATCTTTCTCCGAACACAGGCATTATGTTTGCCCGCTATCGCAGAGGTATGACCTGGTTCGCCATTGCTTTGCCCTCAGAATGAAAGCTGTCATTTGGTCTCTATTCACTGACATCCACAAACTTGATTGCCCCGTGGAAAAATGCGTAAGAATGCCTGAAATTCACAGGGTCCAAACTCTCTTTGCTATGCTGGACGCCCTTGGGATTTTGGTTCTAGTGAAAGGGTCTCCCTCGGTCTGTCTGGTGGAGTGGAGGTGGACCACAAAGGCCATGTAGGAGAGGCATGGATAGAAGAGAGGGAGAAACTTTGTTTGGTGTCACAGCTTCAGCTATCTTCTTAGTGAGGGTAGCATCTATTTTCTGCTCTACTTAATTTATAATTTGACCTTTATGTTCTTCAAGACATGACTATTCTTTTATCCAAAAGAATTTAAACAAATTTTGATAGTGGAGCTTGGGACATCCTTGTGTTAATCATTTTGTGATTATTACGGCAGAATAAATGCCTAGCACAGTAAATAATAGCAGTATAGTGTGGGAAGCGGACCCTGCTAGAGGAGACTCTTTTCAGGCCTGGAGATCTGCACTGGGTGCTGCACCAACTAGCAGTTGCAAGATCTGCACTATGCCAAACAGTGCTGCCCAGCTCCCAAGATGATCTGTGACCTTTGGATCGCTGCATTGGGATGCCTGGTGAAAGAAGTCTTAGGATAACCTCTGGCCCAGAGTTCCTTCCCTTGCTCCTTCTCTTAGGAGCTTGCTGTTCTTCCTCTAATACAATCTCTGCTTGACTTACTGACTGCATCAAAGTTTAGTGCTTAAATAAAATGACAAAGGGAACTAGCTTCTCAATAGGAAATAGGGAAGTATTCTAAGAGACAAAGACTTGTGCCTTGAGAGCCTGGGCCAGTCTTTAGCATAAGAAACTT